>MKEJ01054368.1:0-15394 GCA_001753735.1 Embelia ribes
CTTTATTTAAAGAAGAAACTAACTTCTTGAATGCCTTATTTTTCCAACATACTTTTTCAAATTCATTCATAAGTTCATTAAAAGTATTTTGCAATTCATCATGAGAAATGATTCGTGAGAAGAGATGTATACCTCTTAGGGTTCATCGTCGTTAGCCATAAGACAAAAGTTTGTAATCTCGTCTTCTTCGTCGGAAGATGAGCTATCCAAGTCGCTCCCCTATGCCATTAGTATTGCCTTCTTCGTTTCCTTTTTGTCCTTCCATTCCTTCTCGACTAAATGATATTCTGCTTTCACATGACATGTTTTGCGACATTTGAAACAAGTTAATCCATTCGTTTTAGAAGACTCACCTTTGGAGTTCAACTTGAAACGTTCTCCTTTCGAGTAGTCTTTTTGGTGGAAATTTCTTTTGCCTTTCTTGTTCTATTTAACGAACTTGTTGAATCTACAAGCAAAGAATGTTATGTATTCATCGTCACTTGATTCCTTATCCGAGACTTCCGGGATGGTACTTTTGAGAGCAATCCCTTCGTTTTTCTTGTCCTTTTCGTGCTTGTCGTCCTTGGCCCTCATCATCTCGTGAGTAATTATAAAGCCAACCAACTCATCAATAGTGAATGTATCAAGGTTGTGTGCTTCGAGTATTGCCGTGACTTCTTGCTCCAAGCTCAAGGTAGACACTTAAGCATATTTATGAAATTTTGCTTCATGGAATATTCTTTACCAAATGCAATTAAATCATTAATTAAAGAAGTAAAGCATGAGTACATGTCGGAAAAAGACTTATTTTCTTTCATGCGGAAAAGTTCGTAGTCATGTTCAAGTAGGTCGATACGTGTCTCTCTAAATTAGTTTGTGCCCTTGCGAATGACTTCTAACTTATCCCAAATTTCTTTAGCACTAGAGTATGATAAATTTTGTTATACTTAGTAACGTCTGTAGCGCAAATTAATGCATTTATGGCTTTTTCATTTGTTTTACAAGCTTTGGCTACATCCGTACAAAATCTTTTAGTTCTTTTGGAACCATTTCTTTATTATCATTTTCTTTCACCGAATGAGTGTAGCCATATGGATGCTTTTCAAAATTTCTATGTCGTATGTGATGAGAAATTTTTTTATGAATGTTTTCCAATACGTATAGTTTCAGCTATTGAAAAAATGAGGTTTCGTAGTAGAATGCCCTTCAATTATGTTATTGCTCATAAAGTTTGTCATAGATCGAAACTCAATGGTTTGTTAACGCCAAAAACGATTTTGTTGAGTCCCTCTTTGATACCAATTGTTAAACCAAATAGCAAACCAATTGGGGATAAATTGGTTTTCTTTAAATATTACCGAGTAAAAACTTTTAACCCATTTTTAGAAAGTGTGTCGAGATATGCAATATGAATGAACAAGTGATAATAATAAGAATGTATTGGAAAAAATAAAGTGCAAGAAAAAAATATGACACCATGATATATAGTGGTTCGACAATAATCTTTTTCAACAATGAATCGGTAGGATCCCAGCGCCCACTCTTCAAGGTTGTACGCCTTGAGTTGCCTTTAGTATAAAATGTAAATCTTTACACCCTAGAGGACCGGTTAGTCTTTCGGGTCCTAACCGTAACCAAAGCCAATTAGTTTATCGAATACAACTTGAAACATAACCCTTGAGCTACCCGAGTTTTCTAGTTCGAGCTTGTACTCACAACCCGAGCACAATCCCTTTCAAACTACCCAAAACTCACTCAAGAAAGAAATTGGAAGTTTATAAACCACCCAAAGATTATAGCGAAATTTAATATGTAAATCTCACTCAAATAAACCCTATAAACTGATATCAAAAGTCATACAAATATGAAAGGGGAACTTTGAGCTTTTTGGTTTGTTTTTGGCTTTTGGGTTAGAGCTTTTCTCTCTTGAATAATTCTTGCTTGTAATTTTCAATGGAGTGTAATGAGTGTATATAATTAGATTTGATAAGACAAGCACATTGAGGAGGTTACTTGTTGTCCTTTGCAAAATCCGACACAAAACTGTAAAAGTGGAAAACTGAAATTTGCATTATTTGAAGTTGTCTGACGACCCTTAGTAGGGTGTTCGACTGTTGTCCATAGGTGAGCTACCCGTCGGACGCAAGGAAAACGCCTTAGAAATTTTCCAACTTTTTGGCTCAAGTGTTAACCCTGGACATATTTGTCCTCTGGGTTGTCCATTGGCTCAAAACGTCGGATGTACCATTGGAAAAACAGAAAATCTGTCCAATTAATTGCCTTAAATCATAACTTTGGATCCCCTTCATAATTGATAATAAATTGATTTGAAGGGCTAAAATCTGATATATACTCAACAAAAAATATTAGTAAAACAATAAGACAAAAATTGTATGTTTTTCACAATTTTTAAACATCAAAAAATAATTTAATTTTAATTTTAAAACATTGGGGTGATAGGTTTAATATTATTAAATTTTAGGTGTAAACAATATTTAACATGTTAAAAGTTTTACTTGGAAATAAACAGATTCTTCAACATGAAAATCTTCCAATTAGAAAATGTTAACCAAAGTTCTCATATGACCCAAACAATAAACATAAACCTAATCCACCAACACACTCTGATTCCACATTCACTTCCGGTATGTCACCAACAACTACAACATAAAAATTTATTTAATTTAGTACAAGAATTTGATATATTAATGTTAAAAGCTAAAAACTTGTTGACAGCGAATGATATTCAAAGCTTAAATAAAAATCTTGATATTGAACCCATCAAAGTAAATGCACCACAATTTTCACAATACAGTGCAACAATGAGAGTGTAACATTTTGTTTTGTTGTGTCCTTTTAATTAAGCCAATGGATATGGCCATATAATAAAAAGTATAGATTCCAAATGGGGAAACAACCCTAAATTTATAATCTTTTGTTAATCCAAAAATAATATAAGCAGTAGTCCTTACATGTCAACACCAACAATTTACTCCTCCACGTTGATATTGTAAAAAAAATTTCACGTTGTGCATTTATGAGGATCATTGTATATTCACGTGTCATTCATTCAAAAATCGTTCGTGTAAACAAATTGTACAATGTCAGTAGAGAAAAATTAAATAATAAAATGTATATGCATGAATTTATTATTTAGGATATTCTCAAAATTTGTACACGCAAGTAATAAAGATCGATAATAGCTCAATGAAAAGTCTCAAACGATTGTTATCCCATCTGATACATGCAACATACAAAATAAATATAAAAATTAAATTCAATTATAATTTTAATTGTATATGTGTTATTTAAAAAGTATGAGAATTAAAAATAAAAGAGGTCAAAATATAACTTATATTAAGTCTATATATGTTTTATTTTAAATATGAGACCAAAAGTATAACAATTAAAACTAAAGAGGTTAAATAGAAATTATCATACTTAAATTGTTGGGTTGAAACTATAAGAATCAAAATCAAAGGGGTGAAATGAAACTATTCGCACACGCAACGCATGCTGATAGTTTTCGTCCAAAATTTGGACGGGTACCATTAAATGTGTACTGTTTGAAAATTTATTTTTATGTTTGTGTAGTAATTGACAGAATTTTAATGTTGGTGTACTAATTGACTAATAAGTGAAAAGTTGGAGTATTACTTGATAATTAACCCTAAAAGTGTTAATTGAGAACGATATGATCGTATATTGAGAATGAATTAGTTATGTTACCAATCGATGCTAATAGTTAATGGAGGTAAATTAGATTTTAATCGAGAATTTTCAATATATATTTCAACGTATGTTTTATTTGTTAAATAATTATTTAACACACACACACACACATATATATATATATATATATATATATATACATATATATGAATAATACTCTATGCTCAAGCTGGTCCATTAATGCTATTGATCTCCAAATTGTGCTCGTGTTTAAACCCGACCCATTTATATTAGAAACGAATTTGAACCGAACTTTTATCGAACCGCTCCAATTTAAAACCAGTCTAGTCCCATCCCAATAAATTCTATTTCTAAACTATAACTGGTTGAAAAGTATTATTTGTCTCCCGTCTCTCTCTCTCTCTCTCTGGAATTGATTGAAGTGTGGACTGAGTGGGATTGTTATAAACTACGTTTAATATGATATATATATTTGATTTAAACACACATTTCAAATACCGGCATAATATAAAAATTCAAACAAGATATTATTTCCTTCTTTTACATGTTTTTTCTAAAGTTTAAATAGGAAAAATTGCTAAAAATGTGAATTAAACGTACAAAACAGAATGTATAACAAAATGCGTATTTTTTTTATTAAGTTTAATAAACTATTTGGGAAACAAAATTTATATGCAGGTACGAATATTAAAAGGTAAAAAATTACAAATTTTAAAAATATCTAGCATTTGTTTCTCATATTTCCCCATCGGTGTAAAGAATTTTTTGCATCGATGCATTTGGGTAAACGAGACATTGATAATGCACCTAATAATAACATAAATAGAGGACTGTTAATGAGTCTGACTCGTATATAGCTAGCTGCTTAAGTGAAATTGGTTTAAATTGAAAATGCACAGTAACAAATTAACCTCGATAATTAGCAAGCATACACTAGCTTCGAGTTTGAGTAGGGGTGTTCATTTTGTCTGCAATCTGCATTTGGGCCGCAATTTGCATTTGGTCTGCACTTGACCTGCAACCCGCCCCGCTTCGGCCCTATTCTGTTGCAGGCACAAGACATGCACAGGCCTACAAGCTACGCGCCCAGACCCACCCCGTATTCCATAGTCGCATAGGTAATTAAGTGGCCTTCTCCAATTATTATATTTGTGATTAATTAATTATAGCCGAATAAAATATATGATGCCAATTCACTAGCCACCAAAATAAATCGATTATCTTTTTAATTTTTTGAATCAATCGGTCCACACTATACCCACAACACATGGAAGTGCTGGAAACTCATGCATGATAGTTGACAAAGAACATAAAATTATATTTTTCTCTGTTTACAAAACTTTTTTATTATTTTAGAAGAAACATTAGTGCAAGATTCATAAAAACAAATCATGATGGTTATCATGCTATGGATAATGTCATTACAAGACGAGTTAACTCATGGGTTTTGTGATTCAAAAAAACAAAAAATGTAATAAAGAACTCACGCTTGGGCTTCGATCTTCTTGTAGGCTTCTGTTGAAGATTTTCAGTGGCTCAAGAGCGGGATTTTTTTTCCACTGCATCTATACTACTATTAAAAGCCAATCTATTTTTTAGCAATTATTTTCTGTTAGACTTTTTGTGATGCTTAACTTACCCATGCACAAAGACTAATTCTCAACTAAATATTCTACATTTCAATTCCATCAATGACTTTTTCGTAAACTACTATCGGAGACCCACCATCCACGTAAGCTACCCCATCCACCTCTCCGAGTGACCCCATCCGCCTCTTTCTGAGCGACAATTTAATCAACAAATTTTTAGTGCATCAATTTTGAATTATAATACATGGCTATCATCTTATAAATACTTAGTATTTGACAATTATAATTATAGAAAGAGATTGAATAATTAATATTATTTTATTAAAATTGCACACGCTGCCACGTACAAAAACAAATGGGGAAAAGGCATCTTTCTTTTTTTAAAATGTGTTGCAATTATTGGATTTTTCCTGCCTTTCAAATTAATTTGAGAGAATACTTTAAATAATATTAAAGAGCACAACATTGAATGGATTTTAAAATTAGAAAGAGAAGCACCAATCACTAAGTGACCCAGGAGCGCAAAAGCATCAAAATTTCTAATTTAAAGAGTCGAGACCAAGAGCTAGACTAAGAGCGAGTACACAACCCTTCATGAAGCATTCTGGTGTATTCGGTCAGCCTCTGCAAGTGGTAACATGAATTAAATCAACCACCAGCAAATCACAGCCCTTGAATCAATAACTGGACCGCTTCATCTTCACTCTGAATACCCAAAATCCTTTTTCTTACACAATAATTTTCCCATTGAAACCCAGGCAAGATAAGCACAAGATAAGCTTAGCAAGACCTCTGATCTTATTCATATTCAACCCCTCTTGACTAAGAAAGGCCTCTCGCCAAAAAAATCGCCCAGAACAATAAAAGCAAGCAAATTAACAAGATTGAGCCCATCGACAGGTTAAAAAAAGAAAATCCCAACATCTTATTGTCTAAATGTTCACAAATATCAAGTTAGGTTTTCCATGATCTCAGATCCATCTTTCTTTTTTCTCTCTTTTTTTTTTTTTGGTTGTTTTCAAAGTTTTGCTATATACAGGGTACAGTTCAACCAAAAGAAGCAACCAAATCTCAACTTCTCAGTCCCCAAAATAGAGCATGGACATCTTCTGCCAGCAGCCTTGGAGAGGATAACCCAACACCAGAGAATTGTAATGTACAAAAAAACTTCTCATGGCTGAAAATTAGGCCTGATCCTCTATAAGTGGTTTCGACTTTTCATCTATAATTCGGGCACATCTTCTTATCGAAGTTATAGATAATATGTGCACTATTGCTGACCAATAATTTTGGGCACCATCATCCTTCCTACTCACCTTATTAGTTTGTCTTCACTCTAGCACGGTGAAAGTCCTCTAAGCAACTATATTCTTCCTTAAGTAACCGTTCCAACTCGGGATGTTTCTTTAGTGGTTCTTTCTGGCCGCGAGCTTCCCTAAAATGGTGAAATGCCCTGCCACAGACAATAATTGTAAATATAGGCATTGCACAATGAAACCCAAAAACTGGTAACAAATTGTGACAATCAAGTAGTTCATGCATGGATACAGTTTTCTTTAACCAAGTCTGTCCCGTTAGTAACGCACACTAACTACAGCTGAAACTAAAACAAGAAAAAATGAATAAATAAATAAACAAACTCCTTAAGTAAGATTCAGAGATTAGACACTGAAATATCTCAAAATCTTTGTTGTGACCCCAACCTTGTATTACATACAACCTTAATAAGATGTCTTGCATTCAGTAACCATGTGTCATTCTTCTTCATTTATTTATTTATTTATTTATTTTATTTCTAGGGGGGGTGGGGGGGTGTTACGAATCTTTCTTCTCATCTCGTTCTGGAAACACACTGGCCGCCCATCCTTGATAAGATGTCTCAGAGCAAGAAAACCTTGCACATCATTTACCGACAGTTCTTCAAGACTATCTTGGAAACCCAACTGGAACCAATGTCCTGTGGTTTATCCAGTGTTGGCAGAAGAACGTCCTCGACTAGGAAACTTGTGCAAAAAATAAATACCATCATGCTAAGGCAACCAACCACTTGATTGCTGATCACTACAACTCCACAAGGCAATCAAAACGAGGGAAAAAATCACTTGTTTTCCACGAAAATACCTCTCATATTTCAGATACTCAGAGTTTACTTGGTGAACATCTGTATACGCAAAGATTAATGTCACCAATTATTCAGGTAATTCACCATGCTACAGGCATTTCTTCAGAATTATGTCAAAATTTTTGAACGGGATAATATAGCACCAAACCAAACTGAAAAAGACTGCTAAAAGTATGATTACCAGATATAAATATGCAATTTCTAGTAAGCCCTGACAATTTACTGGAGAAAAGTTACAAAACGTAAAGGAGAGTTTAATGGCCTAAAAGGGAATAAATTGAGAATTTACTGGTTTCAAGATTTAGCTGTTCAAAGGAACATTCAATTCCTATTCATTGGACTTTTCCACAATCTCCATAATATTCATAGATGGTCATCACATGCATCCACCAGAAAACTTTCCGGTTAAGTTGTGATTAGATCTACATGTTTTGTCTGAAGCGATCCATGAATATGTCAATTTGGATGTTACCTTTTCTGGGTCAGCTCCTCAGGGGACCTACAAAGACCAGAGGAGAGCATGACCCATCCAAAAGAGAAACCCCAAACTTGACACAGGAATGAGCTACGTATATTGAAGGGTAGGGTATGACTTAGTTTGATGTTCAACTATTATGGTACAATAAGGAGTAAAGGACTTGATCATCTAACACAAACATCAGCCAAGCAACTTACTGGCCAGAGTCTCGCCAAGTTCACCTATGGGTAACATTAGCCACCAAAACTAGAGATTCCAACTAGACATTAAAATATAAGTGATAAGAAGTATAACTAAACCACTAATTTCAGCATCAAACCTTCCCAGATCTTAACCTTTCTTTTTCTTTGCTTGTACAATTATTGATAAGCTTTTCTTTACTTTTTTTCAACAGGACCATATTTCAATGTTTCGACGAGGTACCAAAAGAACAGATGGTCCTTTTGACATACTAGCTTCAACAAAATAATAACAAAGGGCCTCTTGTGGGAAGCAAACAATTAACATCCAAATAGCCGTACTACCTTTATCCCTGCCTGGGCAGTTGTATGCTTTAATTTTGCAGATTGAATCCTGCTGGTATTTCAAAAAACTAGCAGGGAAAAATATTAAAGAAACTCTTCTATCAAATATCCTTTCCCTCTATTGTTTTAGAGGGCAGAGGCCACAACTTTCTGCGTGTGAGTCATGAGAGATAGGAGACACGGCATATGTGCAAATTGAAGTAGAAATATATTCATGAAATACTATTACCAGTATTTTTCAAGGCCATAAATATTGTCTTTACTATAGAAGTGAAGAGTATGCTGCTCGAAGTCCTTATAAAGGTCGTCTCTAAATTCTTTCTCCAAGCCATAGCTGAAATGAGAAACCAACCGCCATGAGAAAACTTAAATCAAATTTTATGATATCAGGTATTAAATATAGCTCTTTGCCAAGAATGAAAAAAAGCATGAAAAGTGAGCACTAAAAAATACGATAGCCTGAAAGGAAGGTTCAAGGGCAGCCTAAACTCTAAAGCTGAAACCAAACATTTAGACAAAAAATAACTTTAGCGTAAAAGAGAAAGAGAAGAGATGAAAGATGATACATACCTATAAAACCGGAACAGGCATTCCATCCCGTAGTAGTAATTAGCATCCGCATCTTCTAATGCCAGCTTTTGGAATTCATTGTACATGGAAGGTACAAAAAGGTCTCTTAGAAAATACGACCAAAACCTGTACAGCGTGTTCATTTCCTGCGAATAGAGGCAAATTTCTTCTCAGAAAATAATGTATAATCCGTAAATTAGTTTTAGTTTTTTTCCGACTAGTACATAATTGGTAAAGTATTAAAACATGGAGGTGCCGGATCAGAACTAATCAATTGGTTAAAATTGTAATGCAAGTTCAAACATGGATTCCATTCAAATGGGGGTATAATCACAAGATAAACTACAAGAACATATGTGTGGGAAAAATAAACTAAACTATGTTTACATATATATGCCCTGAACCTTCTCCCCCCAATGAATCTGCAACCCTCTCTGATTTCAATTATCAAAATCTGCTCTCTACCCAGCTAAAAATTTCAGAGATGCATATGCTTGCGCCTCCAAGATCTTAAAATCTAATGAATATTGCCAAAGGTAAGATATCACAAAAATCAACATGCAAACCTTTAGAAGAACAAATTCTAATCTAGTAGGGACATTTTTCAACTCAGCTAAACATTTACCATCTATAAGATATTGGAAACTTGCGAGTTATTTGCTCATTCTATAGCATCAAATTCAAGGGCCATAACTGAAATTGATTTATCCACTTCAGATTATTTATATGTTAAACATAAAGATGTTACCTCGCTGCAACCAATCCCCATTTTCTTTCGGTCATTCAAACACCGCTTCTGAAATTTCATATACCTGCATAAGAGAGCAAGAGCATGAGCAAGCTCAAAGTTCCAAATTTAATTTTTAACTAATCACTGTTGAACAGGCAAAACAAAGCTGATAGTTTTAGCAAGCTTAGATCATGATGCGAACTTTACAGGCAATCAAAAATTACTTCCGATGTTACACTTGAAAATTCAACCCCATGACCAAGCACATCTAAATAAAGCATCCACCAAATTTAACACACTTCAAAAGTTTCGTGCATTAATTAAGGTAAAAAGGCATTCGCAGTAACAAACTAATGGTAGTTACAGCCAAGCAACAGTGGAAATCATTTTTGCTTCTTGGTGAATAATGAAATGGCAAATTTATCCAATAACATCACTAAGAGGGGTAGGAAGCTATGTTTGTAGAAGATGACGATTGTCTGGTACTCCTAGTTTTCGATTGGCTCGTAGTCTCTTAAAGAAGATTTTGAAGGATGCTGTGAATCCAATTTTAGGAACCTCATGAGCTATAGATATGTTCTTAGAACAGCATGGATTATAAGAAGGGGAATGTAGGGCTCTCATTGGATGATAAGTTGTCTAGGGTTGAGTAAAAAGAGAGAGAGAGGTTATGGAGGCCAACAAAATTAGTTGGTGCCGAAAGATTAGTGTTTTGTATGTTCGGGAAGGGAACAAACTACCAAGTTTTTTCATAAAACGGCCAATGCCCATCTTAGGTACAACCACATTGAGAGTTTAATTCTTAATGGGGAGGAAGTTTTGAAGTCTTTAGAAATCAATAGTGAAGAAAAGTCCTTCCGACCTCGTTTTCCAAATTTAGCACCTTAGATGAGGAAATGAAAAGGCTCTAGGGGAGCTCGATAACGATAAGGGACCGGGATCAGATGGGTTCAATATTGCAGTCAAGGTTGTCAAATTGTGTTTCAGTGCCGTATCATTTCTTATATTTTTCTGTATTGTCTCGTTTCGTATCGTGTATTGTAAGATATTTAAACACAATCGTATTATGTTATTAAAAATATAAATAACACCTGGAAATGCATAATGTAATAACCAGAAGCTTCTCCTTTTAAGTGACTATTTTTAAAAATTAGATTACAGTATGAGGTAAATTTTGGAATCAGAGTTAACCTATAGGGGATAATGGTTTATTAATTAAAATTACTGAAAGATGGGCAGTAGGGATTGAGTATCCCTAATACTGTCTTTAAAAGGGTTAGAAATAACTTATTTTTAATTAATGCAGTTTTAGGAATTTTTTGAAAATTTTGGAGACTCCTAGACCCGACTTTGGAAAAATGGAGAACATATTATATAATAATTATAATAAAAAAATGGATAAAAAACAAAACAATATTATTTATATATATGATATATCTATGTTATTATAAAAAAATAAGAGCTTTATGGTCTGGAAGTCTTTAGAAATCAATAGTGTAGAGATAGATAATTAGTCAACTCTATCTATCTCAACATATTAGGCACGATCAGAGCTAGTTACCACATATTCGTCACTTGAATTCAACCTCTTGATCGTAATTCTTCAACGACTTAACATATCGGAGCTCCCTCTCTCTTCTTCATCTCTTTTTTATCTTTCCTGTTACTATTTTGCAGCTTCATACATACATTATACAATATATGACTTAACATATTAGAGCTCCCTCTCTCTTCTTCATCTCTTTTTTATCTTTCCTGTTACTATTTTGCAGCTTCATGCATACATTATACAATATATAAATCATCTGATTTCGTACGATAACGAAGATACGCAATTGGTATCGTACAATTTATTGCTCCAAACGCAATAGAGCAACAATACACACTGTTTTGCTCCGAGACTGTACGATTCGTACGGTACACGACACGTTCCGTACGAAATTGACAACCACGCTTGTAGTTTTTAGGCTCGATGGGGAATGGTTCAAGGTGAGGTAATGGGTTTCTTAGAGCTTCACACTCCTAGTTCTTTTGAGAGACGTCTCAATGTGACTTTTATAGTTTTGATCTCTAAAGAAGGCACGGCAACAAATCTTGAGAATTTGAGGCCTACGAGATCAGTAGGTAGTCTTTATACAATTCTGTCCAAGGTTTTGGCATCAAGATTAAGGGTAGTCTTTGGTGAATTAGTGTCAGTTTCGCAGAATGTCGTTGGTGGTAGGCATATTTTGTATTCCTGTTTGATTGCGAAGAAATGTTTAGATTATCAATAATCTAATGGGGCCCCAGGAGTCGTATGCAAATGCGATATCAAAAAGGTTGTGTTCAGTTAATTAGGACATCCTTTTTATATTAAGGATCGTACGGGCTCTGGTGGAAATGGATGGAGTGGATCGGACCAATCGGTTTTGTGTGTCTTCTATTAGTTCTCAATTCTGGTGAATGGGATTCCAAAGGGTTTTTTCCCAAGTTCATAGGGCGGTGCTAAATGTGCAAGGCAGATGGAGTCAGTCAAGCATCTATTTCTTCACTGTACTGTTGCCAGTTAAGTATGTTGTATTGTTTTCTCTTGCTTCGGTATTCAGTGGGTCGTGCCTTTCCACGGTGGGCACTTCCAAGTGCGTTGTTAGCAGTTTGTTCGGTAAGATGGAGACAGAGAGCTTGTGATCTTGTCACGTTTTTTAAATTGGTTTATCTGGAGGGAGAGAAACTGTAGAGCGTACAAGGGTAGAGAAGTTTTGAATGTCTTGTCTTTATATTTGGCCAAAGATGGATATCCATATGTTTTAGGACATTTTGTTAATACGAATTATTTTAGGGTTTTCTTCCGTCATGGCACTTCTATTTTCAGGTAATATCATAACCTTTAGAAAAAACATATGATGCAGTCATGTCAAGAATAACGATGATGTTAATTTATATGGATGTTTATTCTCCTTTTTATATATAACTTAAATATGCATGTAGTCTTGAAGCAGAAAAGCAACAGCTCTTGGGGCATTTATACAGTGCCAACCAAAACATGTAAACATTTGACAAAATCAAAAAAGAACTTCACTTACTTTTGTTGTTTGAAACCATTTTCTTCCAACAGCTGATGACTTGGATGCTGAAACGGTGGAAAGGAATTTGGCATGGAACCCACAGGTGGACTGCTGCCAAGAGCATTCGCATTCGGTGAAGCACTCAACTTTGATGACCTCAGGCTGTCAAAAATTACAATAGGTTTCAATTTTATCAAATTAGAAACAATAAATAAGTCAACTAGGGTGGGGACATCATCTTATCAAACAGACTTTTTGCACCACATTGCAAGCTATACAAATGCTGAAAATTCCAGCAAATTAGTAAAAACCAAAATCAACCATCACAAAATTAAAGTAAAAGTTATTACTTTATAACTCACCTTTGGCCTTCAGGTGGTGTAGAACCAAAGAAGAAACCAATTGAAGAGCTTGGTGGACTCTCTGCTACAGCACCAAGACCATGGTGACCAGTTCCTTGAGTTTTAAAATTACTAAAGAATAATCGCTGCTTGTCAATAGATTGCTGCTTTGACGATCCTTTATTTTGCTTTCTTCGAGAGTTGGTGCTTCCAGGCCCTTCAGAATTGCTGTTACCGGTTGTCTGATGATCACCAGCCCTTGAACTCGTTATAGCCAAGCCACCGCTGGAGGATCTGCAAATGCCGTCTTTATTCTCATTGTTCGAGTTCTTTTTTCTACGGTTAGATCGCTTAGCTTTCAGTTCCTGGAAATAGTGAATGAACCAGCGCATTGATCATGATTAGAAATTTCCAAAAAGATGTAGCAATACAAGGGAAACAAACTGACAACATGGAATGTGAAAAGAAGACCCCTGAACCTGCTCATAGAAGTACAGGCCATCATTTATAGCAGAAGCTAGCTCATTGGACATAGATTTGGATTTATTTTGAGATCTTTCACCTGGTTCATTCTTCTGCAAAGCAGCAAAAGGCTGTTACTGTTAGGATCGCAAAATAAACAATAAGACACTGATTTTGTGAGAACACAAAATAAAAACACAAGCAGAGTGTGAGACAAAACTCTCACACTGGGAAACATGAGTATCCCCATAAAGCTGAGTGCGAGACAAAACTCTCACTCTGGGAAACATGAGTATCCCCATAAAACGCAGACCACGCGTCCTCTCAACCTATGAATATAACAAAAGTTTCAAACATGCTTGTGCTTTTAGGAAAGTAATATTTCGATAGTTTGTTCCCATAAAAGAAAAAACAATACCAGGCTGGAGACTAGTGGAATACACTTTTCCAAAGGACAAAAAAAAAACAAAAATAAAAGATTGTCATGTGAAGAAACTAAGAAAAGGTTATACATCAAATTAACTTGAAAGTAAACATAAAACAAAAGGTCAATGTAAGATCATATAAAAGGGGGGGAAACTGTAGAAAGTTCACTACCTGAGTAACAACTACAAGTCTCTCAACATCCTCGTCATTGACGACCATCTCATCATCTTCTTCATCAACCCTTTGTGCGGTAATGCCATTTGATACGAAAAGACAATAATCACACACTAAGAATACAATCATATTGGCTAACAGAAGAATGCATAAAAAAAAAAACATCTTTACGCACTACAATTCAGCAACTCTTAGACTATGAAAGGTGACAAAGTGCTAAAGAATCGCTTGCAAAAGACTAGTTCCTGCAGTGTAAGTACTCTGGATCAGATGATCTAGATCAATTACTAATGCTAGAAGTAGGGAACTTCAATTTGAGTATTTATAATACAACAAGCACCAGCAATCTCACTTGTTCACCGTTTCACCTGGAATAAATAACACCTGCCAGATATACGTATCTCACAAGAAAAGAAAACAAGGTGGTCATCAATTCTCATATGGATGTATACCTTCTACTCTTAGGAAATTTAACCTATCTTGGTGTTTCCAACAATATTCAAAGTTTTTGTGGTTTCACAGGGAGATGCAAATATTTCGATAATCAAGAAAGCTGCGGATTATGAGACCTCAAGTGTAATTATTAATTTGGGGGTAACTAATTTGTAGAATTCTTATTTAAATCCTCCAAAACTTTTTAATGAGGTTAAAAATCTTATTTTCAAAGATCTAACTTATATCACATTGAGACAACAAAGGAACACTAAATGAATCTCACAAACGATTATAACTATTTCTTCCCATAAAGAGAGCTTAGTTGTTCCCCTTGTCACACATTGGGCATAAGCACTAGTTAACTTCTTAAGCTACAGCTCAAAAACAGGCTCAGTTACATAGATCAAGTTTCAACCATTCACACAAATATTGGGTCATCTTTATCGATTGGCCACCACAAAAACCTGTCTTTTCATATAATTCCCAACAATGTTATTTCTAGTAGTCCCCTGCCTCTCTTTTTAATAGCAATTACTATTTGCCGTAATATGTAAAGACTGTTTCTGGGAAACATGCTCTTGATGGCGTAGTCATCTTACTTTCAAGTTTTAATTGCCCCTACCTCCATCATGTCCCAGATTCAATCATTTTGAATTATATCTTTTCGGATTTACTATAAATCTAATCAAGATTTTCATATAGTCGACATTCATTTTGATAATATGAAGTCATTTAGTAGCCCCACACTGATTCCCATAAAACTGGCTGTTTTAAACTACAACGTACTTGTTTGAAATAGCTAAATACTAGCATGCAATACCTTG
>MKEJ01054374.1:0-12608 GCA_001753735.1 Embelia ribes
TCTATTGTTTTCAAAGAATATATTTAATAAATAAGTCATTTAAGGATGAGGTGGTGGATGACTCCAAATAGTAATTGATCGTAATTTAATTTTTTAACCCTTCGCATTCAATTATCCTGAAATTTCATGCATGACATAACCATTTTCACAATTCTTGGGCCTGTCCTACCAATACATCAATATAATTTCTTTGTTTTTCGTTACTGCTATTACTAAATGCTCATAATATCCAAAATATCTAATTATTCAATTGGAACATGAGTGCTTTATTTTTTTTTTTTTTGTAACGGAAATTTTCCATTCAATATATTTGTAAATTAAAATTGGCCATCCCATTCAGTGAATATCACTTTATTTGTGTTCATGAGAAATCATCAAGACCAAAATTCTAATTTATTATGCTTAAATTTTCACTTTTTTTGCAATTTATTCATATCAAATAATTTAATCAAAAAATGAAATGCACTATATGTTTTCACTCACCATCCCCACTAATTCTCAGTTTTTAACAAATACTCATATTCACCACAAACACCTACTTATTCTATTGGAGTATGAGTTTTCCTTTTAAATGAATTTAACCATTTAATATATTTGTGAATATCAAATTCAAATGTCAGATTTAGAACATTAGTTGCTTAAAGTTTTATAAATGTACAGTAGCTGCTTAAAATTTTATACGCTTCCAAAAAAAAATAATGAAACTATAATTTCTCAGCTTCAATTTCTATCCAAATGCAACAAAAATTACATTGAAACTAATATATAAGGTAAAAAAATTATAGATTATGAAAACATATCAACAAAAAAATGTTATAAATGCTAACAGGGTTACAAAAGTTGGGAAAAGTAAAAGCAAAAAGATAAATGAAATTTGTTATTTTTTTTCTTTTAGCAAAAAAGATACAAACTAAAAAATGGAATCTCTTTTAATATAAAACTTATACCAAGACTATATGTGTTGGAACAAAAGTATAAAATTTTTAATTTAAAAATGATGAAAATTTATTATGTTGGATAACAATACCTCAACTACGTAAATATCAATTTATCAGTACAATATTATTAAATTGTTATACAGTTACTTTGTAATATTTGAGTTAAATATATAGGATAAATACATAAAATTGTTTTGAAATTTCTCTCCCCTTATCAAAATAGTTTTATACTATTAATTGATTTTGTTTTGTAGCATAAAAATGTCTCACTTTTTTAATGCAAAATATCAAATTTTAATTTGGGTAGTAGAATGTAATAGATTGGAGTGATTTATTTTTATTTATTTATTTTATTAATAATGGGCATGTATAAATAGAAATTATTAAAATTATATAATTAAAATTAAAATTTAAAAATATGCATTCCATTAATAAATTTTAAAATTATTTTGATAAATATTGTTTTGTATAGTAAAATAGTGCTTTTATTGTGAAGAGCAAAATTAGATGCATGGTAAACGTAAATGAGTTTATAATGCTAATTTATAATATGATTGATATTTTATAAATACAAATAAGTAAAATTTCTCCATATATTGCTATTTAAATGCCTCACACAAGATTTTTGTGGTCTCATATTTTTTAAATATTATATTAAAATCAGTACAAATCGAATATGATATATTTTGATAGATATTATGTAAAAAAAAAAAATACATATTTATATGTATAAAATCTTCATTATTATAAGATTAAGTAAATTGATGCAGCTTTTATATATGTCCCTAACATTGCTTTAAAAAAATTAAATAAACAAAAGAAAGAATACTAAGAAAAAATTATATTTAAAATTTATCAAACAACTTATCTAAAAGTTTTAAGACAAAAAAATAAAATTAGAAATGCAAATGAACCGAGTTATTTATAAACAAGGTCGGACTTTGCTCGTTAACAACTCAATTCGAGCTCATTCATTGTTAAATGAGTTGAGCTCGATTAATAAAATAGGACTTGTTAGACAAGTGAAACAATTTTGAACAATCTCCAATTTGACTCGTTAATGATTTGGACTCGCTCGATTTATGTATTTATATATATTTTTTAAATTAGAGGTCTCAATTTTGTATATAAACATATATAACTCAAATTAAATATAATTAAGTAAGTAAGAACGTATTCTTTTGCCTAAATTATACATTTTATAAACAAAGTTACCATTTTCAATTATTATATTAAGTTGAAAAAATTATACAATGTTGTAATTATTTTACATATATGACAGTACGTGATTATTAGTTGACAATTGTATAAATGATTCAAGCTAATGGTATTTGTTTAAATTTACGAGTCAGAGCAAGCCCGGACCCATTAAATAAACGGGCTCAAGTTTAAGCAAACCCTCAAAATAAATAACTCGAGTTTAAACATACCTTCAAAATAAATGAGAACAGCCTAAATAACTATGGCTCGGTTAAGTTCATTTGCAAAATGACTGCAGCTCGGTTCGACTTTGCAACTTTAAAAAAATAGTTAATAAGCACTAATATTAAAGTGCTCATATAAATTTTAGGTTTTGCAATTTTAGCATATAAAGATTGAGATAAAAGAAAAAAATCCTTAAATTGACTTGTAAAGATTAGTGCATAAGGGAGAGTTTAGGGCATGATATATGTGTATTAAGTATGTGTATCCCACCAAATAATCATGACTAATGATTAATATATATGTATTATTTTCTAAATTGTTTGTCGTGTTCTAATCTTTATACCGATAATGTATGGAACCTTTTTTCAAGGTTAAAAAATTAATTTTGACTATCATTTTTTATGATCATAACGATGGTGATGATAGGTTGGTGGCCTTAAAAATCAAGCAAATATTAAAAGGTCGGTGATGTATGTGGTCCAGTTCATTCTTGCGTTTGAGATTTGCTATTTTATTTTGTGGACTTAGAGATTCCAACATTATTTTCTTCAATTTTTTGTAAGATTCGACATTTTTATTTGACCTCAGCATTCGATAATAATGGCAACATGGGTGAAGAGGTGCTTTTTTCCATTGAAACGTACAAGAATTAACAAATTATTATAAATTGAAAAAAAATTAAAAAATAATTATACTATTTTTTAAAATTTATAATAGTTTATATTTAAAACATAGAAAAAATGTATATAAAAAAAATAAAAATTATTTTACAATGATTCTTTGTATTGAGTTGCTTTTCAAAAGTTGGGTTGTGTATCTTGTAGTGTAACACGAGTGATTTAAAGTGGTGTAAGTTTATTTTTTCTCTTTTTTGACAGCTAAAAAGTTGTGTATCGTGTAGTGTGGTATAAATGACCAAAGAAAAATTAATCTTGTGCCAAACAAAACTATAGATATTTGTTTGCCGTTAGATTCCAAACGAGAAAATCTGACATCAATATTTAAAAAAATAAAAATAAAAAAAAAATATTCATGCATGCTTGCAGTCATTATAATTTTCCAAAGAAGATTATGAAATTAATGGTTTTACAAAAAAAAAAAAAAGTTTTCGAAAAGATTACGAAATTAATTTTCCATTTGATTTTCTAATTTCTAGTGGAATCTAGCTTTTTTGTTTATGGAAAAAGCAAAAATATCAACTATTCCACTCATCTTTAAAGACATGTTTTCATTGCACAACATGAATGAATAAAGCAAATTGTTGCGTAAGAATTTTGAGTTAATTCGCAATAGCACTTGTTTGGACTTTATCTCCTTAAATCGTTCTCTTTCGATTTTTGATTCATTTTTATCAAATAAGGAATTAAACTAAATTAAAGAGCCAATACCGAATGTAAAACCTTAGTTGCAATTAGGGTCCTGCGTATGAAGTTAACATTAGTCTAACTTCTATTATATCTCGAAGATACGATATAAACTACTTTCAATATTATTTAAAATAGAAGGCGTTGAGTCATCTATTTCCTTTCAACACTAAAAGAGGATACCTGTCCCAAAAAAAATAAAAATAACTCGATTTCCCAATGAATACAACTCGACACTTTTGAATTCACTTTCAAATTTTCATTCAAATCAATTTTCATCAAATTCTAATTTTATCAAAAATAATACTTTTCCCATATCATAAAAAAAATACAATGCCAACCCATGAATGAATGAAAAATAAATCAATATATTCATTATCAAAACCTACGCATGCTTTATTCAACATAATTATTTTCAATAACAACAAATTAACATCTACAACTCATAATTTAAAACATAGAAATTAACACATAAAGTACGCACATAAACTCACTCATGTATTACTATTTCGTAGTCTACTCGTATCCATAGAAGCGTTATAATTTACCCGAAAGCTATAAATCAAAAGGGCCCAAATTCTTCTTTATTTGCCCCTTGGTTTGATCTAACTACGGAAGTCGAATCAATACAAAACTAGAGGAGAAAACATTATACTCAACACGAGGATAAAGAATAACAAATTTAATTTCACATACGAACTTGGCACGGAAATTGAGTAATTGTAAACGAACGAGACAAAGATCGAGACTTACCTCAAAATATTCCCTACGCTTAAAGGATGAAGAATCCGTACTTAGAATTCATATCCGCATTCGGGAAAGAGATGAAATCAAGCTTAGAAATTCCAAAATGTATTTCTCCCCTTTTCTCTATTTCTCCCTATTATGATTTTTGCAGAAAAACTATAAGCCAAAAGTGACACTCCTCACCACTAATGTCAGTCAAACACTTAGTTGGATTAATCCAACTGTTGTTAGATCGATCAGTTACAAGTTTTTGATCGATCCAATAACTAGTTGGATTGATTAAACCAACGGGAATTGGACTCTCACCCGAGCCCACATTTCTGGTTACTAACTTTCAAAATACTCGTAATCATCATTAGACACTAATAAAAATATTTTGCAAGTTTCAAAATACCGTTTGAGTGCCTAAAACTCAAACTACACAACGTTACGTAACTATTGTCAAACTCCAATATAACACCGCATCCAATCCCTTTCGCACTACAAAACCAAGCTTCCACGCCCCTCACAATACGTCACAACACCTTTCTACATCTCTACTATATATGGTATGTTATACCAGTACTACAATGCATATGCTGATACTAGTTAAAATGCAATGTCTCGTAAAAACCCGTGTCAACACAACAATGCCAATATTTCAACACTCATGTCACATTGGTATGCTAACACAACATATCAAACATAAATAAATAATAACATTATTTATTCATTAAAAAAAATCAAATTTTCCAAGACATTACATCCTCCCTTGTTAGGAATTTTCGTTCTCAAAATTCACATGCACAACACCAAAGTAACACGTACCGAAATTCTCGAAGATATCAAAAAACTTTTCATACATCGCATCCTTACATTCCTAAGTCATCTCTTCGCTCAAACCACTTCGCCACAATACCTTTACTAGTCGTATAGACTTCCGTCTCAATACTTGTTATTTCGCGTCCAATATTCGAATTGGCTTCACTTCATATGATACGTCTTCTTCTACGTGTAAGTCGTCAAAATTTATCACATGCGACGGATCCCGAATATACTTCCTTAATATTGATACATAGAAAATGGGATGAAAACTCGACAACTGTAGCGACAATGCAAGCCTATTAGCCACTTCTCCAACCACTTCGAGAATCAAGAAACGTCTAATATACGTCGGCTATAATTTTCCTTTCTTATCAAATTTCATAACCCCCTTCTTCGGAGATACCTTTAAGAAAACATGTTCGCCCACACCAAACGACAAAGGATGTTATTTCACATCTTTTGAAATGACTATGCACTGTTTCCAACCGATATTTTATCATCTGGACAGTAGTAATCTCTTGTACCATTTCCAGCCTAAGTAAGACACCATCACCAACCTCCGCCCAACAAATAGGAGAATGACATAGTTGCCCATACAAAGCATCGAACATAATCATCTCGATGTTCAAATGATAACTGTATTGGAACGCAGTGGAAAAATTATGCTCATAGTATGTATGTATGTATACTATGAAAAATTAATTACGCTTTACCATATAGGTTGGAGCTATACTTACGAGATTTGTTTTTTGAATATCGTTATTTCCAAATCCAAATGGATTGTATTTTGGAAGAATCATTGTGCCTTTGATCTTCCACTGCATTACCCGTAACACTTTACTCCGGATAAGAGGATGGACTCTCAATGTACCTAGTAGAAAAAGAAAAAAAATATTTTTTTTTTTGGTTTTAAATCTGATTTTTGTCCATTCTTTTTTTTGTCATAGCAAGCGTATTTATATAGATTATAGCAGGAACCTGATGGTGAATATTTGAAGAGTTATCCTATAAAGATTCAGTCTTATCTTATCTCATCAAACGAACTATTCATTATCCATATAAATCGTAATTCATCCCACTAAAGGATTGCAACTGAATTCTCTCTTTACATATCTGAATTTAATTCGGTTCCATGGTCAGTATTGTTTAATTTTTTTCCCATGTAAAGATTACAAATACTCACTCTATTAAATAAAGTATTGACATATTTATTTAATAAGCATGTTAATTCCTTAAGCTCGTCCACTTAACTTATTTGACGTATCGGATTACAAAATCCATCTACAAGGTTTGACACGGTATTAGGGGGGTCTTTTCATTCCCTTACCTAGGACATGGATTTCATCAATCATTAATAAACACTATGTGAATAATATTATCATCCAACTCACTATGTTTATTGACTCACTACGAATCTCACTTTTTGTAAATCAAAATGATAAACATTTTCCATACATGTCTAAATAACAATGTAGGATTAAGAGCATAAACAATGTTTATGACCACAAGGTGTTAATAATTTTATCTAGTCGATATAAAAATAATTACTTCGACACGACCCTGTTTAATACATACAAAATGTATTAGTAAAAGGAGTTGGAACTCAACCATCCCATGTAGTCAAGACAGGCCTACTAAAACCAATTACTACAACTCTACTGATGATGTGTCCAATTCCATCTAAACTTGTAAATGTTAAACTTATATTACATAAGAAACCGATGATTTAGTCTTCTGCGTGCAAGCCATGCTCTACACTTAAACATCTACTATACAAAATATGATATATCTATTTATTAAAATGAAATAATATTTATTATGAAAAAAAAAATTGCTCAACTAATTTTCATTAAAATGAAATAATATTCATTATTAAAATGCTAAGTCCATAGCAAACATGATTTTTAGTATAATGCTAACAAACTGTTATTATATGTGAACTCTATCAAGCCATCTACCACCGAAATCTACGACGCATGCCCAAAGCATGTCCTCAAGTGTTTGTATTGTCCACTTAGATTGACCATATGTATGCGAATGAAACATTGTGCTCATCAAAAGATTAGTCCCCAAAGCCCTTTAGAAACTCGACCAAAATCGCGAAACAAAATAAATATCTCGATCTGACATAATCGATACAGGAGCCCCATGCAAACGAATGATTTCATCAATATACATCCGACAGAATTTCTCAACTAAGTCGGTAGTACATATCGGAATAAAGTGAGCATATTTAATCAAACAATCCACGACAACCTAAATTGTATCACAACCATGCATCAATCTCGGTAACCCCACAATGAAATCCATCATAATCCACTCTCACTTCCACTCAGGAATGGACAATGGTTGCAACATTCCACTATGACACTTGTGTTCAACCTTCACTTGCTGACACGTCAAATAATATGAAACAAACTCCGCGACATCTTTCTTCGTATAAGGCCAGTGATAAGACACATCATGATACATCTTCGTGCCACCATGATAAACCGTCAAACGCGAATGATGGGATTCCCAAATAACCTAACCCCGAATCAAATTTAGAACAAAAAGACAACTTTGGAAACGCTATCCGCCATCGTCAGAAATTGTCCACCTATCAAGACCATGCTAAAAAATAATACAAATACTATACGTATCGAATTCACCATCAATGTGTTGTGTTTCTACAACATGAGTGATCAAGGTTGGTTGAACTTCAATCGTGAGCAACGTCGTTCTATTCTCCATTTCTACTAATTCCAAACCAAATTCATTCAATACACTCAAATCTCCTATTCATTCATCGCCAGGAAAATGAGAGTACATCGAGCCTTATGGCTCAATACATTCGCTACCACATTAGCTTTTTCTGAGATGATTCTTTCTATCGAAGTTATACTGATCTAAGTACTCCATCCACCTCCTCTGATGCAAATTCAAATCAAGTAGGATGAAAATGCACTTGAGAGACTTATGATCGGAGAAAACTTCAAATTTCTTACCATAGAGATAGTGTCGTCAATATTTCAATGCAAATACTACCGCACCAAGCTCAAGATTATGCATTCGAAAGTTCTTCTCATGAATTTTCAACTATCTCAATGCATAAGCCACTACCTTCTAAAGTTGCATCAACATACAACTTGAACCTTCATTCGACATGTCACAGTAAACTGAATAGTATATACCTTACTCTGGAATAATGAGAAATGGAGTTGAAGTCAACAAATTCTTCTAACGCAAGAAAGACTCTTCGCATTTTGAGTTCCACTCGAATTTCACCTCTTTGTAAGTAAGTCGAGTCATTGGGATCTCCAAACGTGAAAAATGTCAAACAAATCGACCATAGTACCCCACAAAACCCAAGAAATTTCGAACCTCAAATACAAATTTATGTCGCTTCCCATCGGTAATGACCTATATCTTGGAAGGATCAATTGCAACATCACCTTCGGAAACAACATGGTAGAGAAAACACACTTCTCATAACCAAAACTCATATTTCAGAAACTTTGTAAAAAGCCAATACTCCCAAAAAGTAGAAAGAAAGCCACGCAAATCTCTCGATGTTCCTCCCCCATTGGCAAAGAAATAAAGAATGCCGTCAATCAACACAATGACGAAATGATCAAGGTAGGGACGAAAAATTCTATTCATCAAATCTATAAATGTTGCCGAGGTATTTGTCAACCCAAATAGCATTACAAGAAGCTCGAAGTATCCATAGTCAGTACGAAAGGTAGCCTTCGGTATATCATCTTTTCAAACATGCAACTGATAATAACAGAAATGAAAATCAATCTTTGAGAAGAATTTAAAACCTCGTAACTGATCAAACAAGTCATCGATTCTCGGCAAAGGATACTTGTTCTTCATGGTCATACGATTCAACTTGCAATAATTGATAATCATCCACTTAGTACCATTCTTCTTAGGCACAAACAACGCTGGAACACCCCATGGTGAAGTGTTGTCTCAGATAAAGCCCTTCAACTTAAGATCATCGATCTAAACCCTCAACCCATCTAACTCTGCTTGAGCTAAACAATACGATGCAATAGCAATTAGCTTAGTCCTCGGAATCAAATCAATAGAAAATTCAACTTCCTTATCGGGTGGAAGTCCACTGAGGTTATCATGAAACACGTCAGTAAATTCACAAACTATCGGAATTGACTCTAACCCTACAATCCCTTCATCAGAAACAGAAAAACTAGCCAGCATACACACTATACTAGCCTGCGACTTTCGTGAATAAGGAAGATAAAGCTATCCTTCCCTCTAATAACAAACACCGACTCCCGTCACATTCACTATCGACACTCTACGCCTCTCATAATTGATAACAACATGAAAGTGACTTAACTAATCAATGTCGATAATGATGTCAAACCCCAACATCTCAAACAACACAAAATCATACTAAAAATTATGATCCAATATCACTAATTCACACCCTCGACACACAGTATCGATGCGAAATATATTCTCCCCCGAAGGATCAACGTTAGGAGTATTCAAACATTCTATAGGTAACATAAACATGCCTGCAAATCATGCAGACATGAAAAAGTATGAAGCACCTGTGTCAAATAATACGTACGCCAAAGTAGAGAGAAATGGAAGTATACATCTTACAGCAAATGGCTCGGTTGTATTTGGAGCCTGTGGCATAGTAAAAGCACAAGCCTATGAAGTTTGGCGTTGTTAAAACCCCCCATGAGAACTACCACCACCGCCTCCCTGAGACGATTCCTCACCCTAATGAGAAGAAATAGACGGAAGAATATATGACATCCTCAAAGCTATCGCATGTAGACTAAAAGATGAAGAGGTCCACGGTAACTGCGAAACCCTCAGGACAACGCACCTGCATATGTCCTCGAATGCCATACCACCTATATACTGCAGAAGGACACAAAGTTCACAGATGCCCATCCGTGCCAGAAAATCGACATATGAGAAGTCTCGAGCAAGATGACTCTACTGGCTATACGTAAAACATCCCGACCCCCGAACTGTTGAGCTAGATGAAGAAGATCGGGTAGGCTGATGACGTCCATCACTAGGAGGATAAGAAAATGCATTATAGGATCTCTTCCTATCACCACCAATACTATAATTAGTACTCCTACTAATACTACCACTACCTCCACCACCATCGCGGTTATCCATAACAACCCCCAAATCTGGAATGGAACGAGAACCAAAAGGTTGGTCCAAAGACCAATGGGGATGAGCATTAAGAACTCATTGTCTCTTAAGTACCCTTGTCTCCATGTTCTTCGCTGAGCTTACATAATCCTCGTAAGTCTTGGGAGCCCCGAAACCATAATGCTCTTGATAGTATGACGAAAACCATCCTCAAACTTACTCACACATACCTCCTCCATAGAGACGAGCTCCGGTGCGTAACAGGAAAGGCTAGTAAACAACCTTTGATATTGCTGCACTATAGAAGTCTTATGATCAATACTTGCTAACTCCTTTCTCTTTCTCTCCCTCAAAGTAGCGAAAACTAACTTATTGAAGAATAAGTTCCAAAACGTAGACTACGTAACACTGCCACAGCCATGAATATCCTCATAACTCCTCCACCACTTTCTCGTTTCACCACATAGAGAGAACGACACTACGACCATCCACAAATTATCATCTACCATGTAGAGTGCGTCAAAGATACGCTTCACCTCCGTAAGCCAATACTCTATCATAATTAGCTATTATTTCCCCATAAATTTAGGTGGATTCATCAACCTAAAACTCATTTGAGCTTCCAAGGCCCTCATCTTGGTACTCAGTATGCTCCTTGCCCTCATGTTTTATGCCAAGTTATGCATAACTTCTTCCATTACCCTCATCAAACTTGAGACATCCATTTGAGCTCCCCAAACTTCACCAACTCCCATTTGGGCTTATATCTGAACACGAGGTCGAGTGTTAAGAATCTCTATCTTGTATCCCTTTAAACTAGCCTCACTACTTTCCTTTAAATTGGGAATACCCTTGGCTTCCCTAATCTCAACTTCTCGAACCCGAGAATGCCTAGTTCCATTTCCTCAACATCACGACCCCCAACATGACCATCCTAATCATTGACCCCGCGGCCTCTACTGCCACTTCATCCCCCGCTTATACCTTGTATACTTTCTCATACCATAGCTCTCCTTACAACACCAACCATAATATAAGAAAGACATTAGTTTACTTCACAAATAATTGTCTAATGCAATGTAAACACCAATGTAAATGTAGCTCAACGCCAACACGAATGCTACTTAAAGCCAATGCGCATGAAAATCAATACAACTACAAAACACTACTCATGCAACACTACAATGCACACCACTAATACTAACAACACAACTATAAACAAACAAGCAATACACGCCTATACTTTCGACCCTGCCTACCCTCAAGTCACTTAGGTATATCTAATCCGGTTAAACTTTGATACCAATTTGTCGCACCCCGAATCCCATAAAACCCGATGACTTGAGTTGTTTTCCCCTTTTTAAAGAAATAGAAAAAAATATATAGATTTAAAAAAAGAAAGAAAATAAAAATAAAAATAACACTGTTTCACCCAAACTGTCTAATTGATTCTACAACATAATAAATCTCATAGTGTGTAATTAAATATACTACAATATGCATACAATTCTATATCAAAGCAAAAGTAAACTCCATATTTACAAAAATACAAGCTGCTTGCTCGATCAACACCATAATAATATATATTGCATCATGTTCTTACCTAATAAAACGCTACCCACTTAAGGCAACAATATGAAATAATATAAAATAGGTCTACAACATCCGTTATACTAAATCTCAAAATAATTTACATCATGAATAATTGGACTACAATACAAAAATGGCACTATATCGATAGCTCAAAAAATATATACACATGATCATCAAAGCAACCTCAACGAGGTACGTCGTCACTAGCCTCCGCACCCACGACGCAATTATGATACAAAATATAAAATAAAATATACAAATTAGCCAACTAAACAACATGAAAAACTTGATGTTATGTGATATCAATATGTGTAAAATACAACATATAAAAGTATATGCAATGCAATGTATATGAAATGCAAAATCGGCACCGCCTGACACCAATACCAATACTAACCCAACAAGACACATAAAAAGGTGGGACCTCAACACGTCTATAATCCGCCCTCTTCACGGGACAAATTATAGAAAAATATACCACTTATCAGGTTTTTCGACTTTTATGGTAAGGCGTTGACCGCTTTTAAAATATGCAACGGTTTGTGAACCGCAAGTATACGGTGTCGGTCGTAGTTTTACCGGTAAGAACCAGGTATCG
>MKEJ01054377.1:0-13440 GCA_001753735.1 Embelia ribes
TCGCGGGAATTTGGGGCGTGACACCTTCATTTCTGTACGATTTGTATATATGATGCAGTTGCATTTAGATGAATTACGTGAGCCCATATACGTCGATACTCCAAGAGATCATATCTTTCGTATTGGAAAGGTGTGTCGTGGGTGTGAGCTTGTTATATGTAATCATGTATTTGAATTCGATTTCATTTTATTCGATATATTGGGATTCGATCTTATTATCGACATTGATTGGCTATCTCATTTCCATATTGCTATTGATTGTGAGAAGCGCAGAGTATCGAGGGTGACAGTTAATGGTATCTATATTTGTTATCAGGCAGAGCACGAAATCTTCCCTCCATTTTCATGTAGATCGTAGGCTAGTCTAGCTTGTAGGCTAGCTAACCTATCCATATTAGATGAGGTGGGTTCGGGAATCGAATATTTTTCTATGGTGTGTAAGTTTCCTGACGTATTCCATGAGGATTTAAGTGAGCTTCTTCCTATGAGGGAAGTGGAGTTCAGAATTGATTTGATATTGGGGACCATGCCGATATTGATAATGCCGTATCGTTTGGCACTAGCTGAGTTTGATGAGTTCCGGGTTCAAATCGACGATTTGGAGGCGAATGGATTTATTTGAAGGAGTACATCACTATGGGGTGCTCTACTGTTATTCGTTTCGAAGAAAGATGGATCGATGGGGATGTGTATTGATTATCGAAAGCTGAATGGGGTTACTATGAAAAATAAGTACCCATTACTACATATCGATGATCTATTTGACCAATTGAGAGGATTTCTTTTATTTTTTATGATTGATCTTTGATATGGGTATTAACAGTTGCTAGTTCGCAAGGCAAATGTTGAGAAGACTGTTCCGTACTCGATATGGGCTGTTAGAGTTTCTAATGATGCTATTTGGTCTTATGAATGCTCCGGCTAGCATTTATGGACTTGATGAACCGTGTGTTTCACCCGTTTCTTGATCGCTTCATGGTGGTATTTATCGATGATATCTTGATGTATTCACTTACAGAAAAGGCACACCGTGAGCATTTACGTACTGTTCTATATACTCTACGAGAGCATTGCTTGTTTCTGAAGTTTTCAAAGTGCTAGTTCTGGCTGTGAGAAGTGATATTTCTAGGACATGTGGTGGCAAAGAACAGAGTAGCTGTTGATCCATTGAAGGTAGAGGCAATTATGGAATGGGAGCAACCAAAGTCTATATTTGAGATTCGTAACTTTTTGGGACTTGCAGGTTACTACAGACACTTTGTTCTGGGATTTTTACATTTGGTGACTCCGATGACTAGATTGATTTGGAAGGGAGTGAAGTTCGAGTGATACTCAAAGTGAGATAAAGCCTTTCTGAGATTGAAGGATCTTTTGACCCCAGCTCCGATCTTGATCATTATATAGCGAGGCAAGGGATATACTGTTTATTGTGATACTTCAAATGAAGGGTTGGGGTATGTGCTTATGTAGTTGGAGAGAGTGGTGGCGTATGGGTCGCGGCAGTTGAAGATCCACGAGAATAATTACCCCACGCATGACTTAGAGTTGGGAGCGGTAGTGTTTGCATTGAAAAGTTGGCGACGCTATCTTTGTGGCGAGAAGTTTGTGGTATTTTTGGATCACATATCGCTTAAGTATGTGTTTACTCAGTGTGATCTGAACATGATACAACAAAGATGGATGGGGTACTTCGATCAATTTAACTTTGATCTAGAGATTTGGGAAAGGTGAATGTAGTAGTAGATGCACTGAGCCGTAACACTTGGTATAGTCTTGCTTTTTGGCTATGAATGAGTTAGAGATGATGCAAGTATTGGGGGAGTTTAGACTCGATTGCGTTGAAGTGGGAAGTGAATCTATGTTGTATACTGTCGAGGTGCAACCTACCTTGATCTCTCATGTGATTGAGGCATATCGAATCAATGATGAGTCCGATGCATACTATATGCGTATGCTTAGTAAGCATGGTCTGGACCGTTGTGCCATTTTTGATGATGGTGGTTTATGGTTTCAAGGTCGACTTTTTGTTCCAGAGTCGATTCGAGAGGAAGTGCTGTGAGAGTCACATTATTTGAGTTTAGCAGTTCATTCCGGTGGTATGAAGATATTTCATGATATTTCTTAGCAGTTTTGGTGGCTAGGTATGAAGAAAGATGTAGCAGAGTTCGTTTCAAAATGTGTGACAAGTCAGTAAGTAAAGGTTGAACACAAATAGTCTTATGGTTTATTACAACTATTGCCAGTTTCCGAGTGGAAGTGGGAGCGAATTGTGATAGATTTCATAGTTAGTTTTTCCGAGGTCGAGGCGTAAATATGAAATGATATAGGTTGTGGTGGATAGATTGACTAAGTCTACGCACTTTATTCCGATGTAAATGACCGATCCTATTGGAAAGCTTTGTCGGTTATACATCGATGAGATTATCAGATTGCACAAGGCTCTTGTTTCGTTTGTTTCAGATAGAGATCCTCATTTTGTATCAAGGTTTTGATCGAGTCTTTAGCGAGCTTTGGCTGTGAAATTGACGATGAGTACAATGTTTCATCCTCAGACGGATGGCCAATCGAAGAGAACGATTTAGATACTAGGGTTGGGAAGAATATGTGAGCCTGATCGAGTTTGCTTATAATAATAGTTATCATTCGAGTATCGAGATGGATCCATTTGAGGCCTTATATAGGGTTTTTTGTCGTTCTCCTATTTATTGGGCCGAGATGGATTATAGTGCGTTATTGGGACCAGAGTTGGTTCAGGAGAAGACTTAGCAGGTAAAATTGATCAGACAGAGATTGGAGACGTATCATAGTCGGCAAAAGAATTATGCTGATATGCGTTGCTGTCCATTATCATTCGAGGTTGGTGACTTTGTGTTCTTGAAGGTTTCAACAAAGCGTGGAATTATGAAATTTGGGAAGAAGGGGAAGTTGGAGTCTCATTTAATCAGACCGTTTCGGATATTAAATGCAATGGGCAATTATGCATACTGATTGGATTTGCTACCTCAGTTGGCGAGTGTTCATCCCGTTTTCCATATGTCAATGTTGAGGAAATATATTCAGGATCTTTCTTATGCGATCACTTATGATAATATACACGTCAATAAGGATGTGATTTACGAGGTGAGACCGATATGTATTCTAGACTCGATGGAGCAGATTTTAAGACTGATGAGCATTAGGCTAGTCAAAGTATTGTAGCGAAATGGGACGATTGAAAAGATAACGTGGGAACATGAGGATGTGATGCGAGAAAAGTTTCCGAACCTTTTTGAGAATTCCGGTACGTACTTTATTTTATGAAGTGCGTGTGAATTTCGGGGACGAAATTTCCTAATGTGGGGAGGATGTAACGTATCGAAAATTTGTGAATTTTTTTCCACTTAAATAAATAATATTATTAAATGTGTATTTATGATATTATTTATTATAACTCGTAAAAATATTTTGTTGTGAAATATTATGGTGGAATATTATATCGCGTATGATTTAATATTGTACCTTAGCAACATTTTGTCACATTTCCACCGACCTATGTGACCGGGCCCCCCGTCACTTTTCCTATTTCTTTTTCTTTCTTTCATCATTTTTTTCGCCAGTAGAGGGAGACGAAAGGGAGGGGGCCAAAATTCTCGGCCTTTGAGGCTTATGTTTCTCCGTCATCATTGTTTGGACGCCAGATATTTTTACATATTCGGGTTTCTCATCGCGTAGAGATCATTTTGAGGCAGGTCTCATTTCCTACTGTGTTCATTCTCATTACCTCATTTTTCGTTCCTCATTCGTACGTGAAAATAAAATTGATATTTTTATTCCTCGTATTGAGGAGGCCATTTTTAACTATAGATTCATATTGATCCATTTCCGTTTGATATATCAAATCGAAGTGAGAAGAGGAAGTAATTTGAGAGTTTTTGACGAGAGCTTGTGAGAAGCATTTTAGCACACTATGAGGAACACTTTTGCAAGTAATCTAATATTAAATTTTATGTGTTAGAAATTAATATGAATCAATAAAAGTATGTTGGGTGAGTTTTAATATGAAATTCATTTTGTTATATATTTATTTCATGTTAGTGAGTATTTGACATAATAGCTATCATGTTATATTAAAAATGAATTTTTGATATTGATGTTTATCAAAGTGAAAAAAAAAATGTGAGTTTTTGAAAGTGAGAATTGTTGAGAAAAAGTTAGATTTGTAAGAAAAGTGAGTTTTTGTGAGAAATTAGAATGAAACAAACTATTGAATTTAAAAGTGGGTGGGTTTTAAAGTGATTTTTTTTTTTGATATTAACGTGTGAGTTGCATTGCATTGTGGGTTAAGTCAATTTTGCTTTCTTTTCGGGATTGTGTCGCTTTTTCATACAGTGAGAAAAATAAAGAGAAAGCTCGGCGCCTAACCCTGAAAGTAGGAAAAACTCATAAGGGATACACTATAATAGCGTCAAGATTATTGGCGGATTATATCATATGTTCTACGAGATAATCTTATGATTTTTTTATACAAATAGTAAGAGACACTTGTCCAGAATTTCTAGTGAGATGTGAGCTTTTGTGTATGAGTACATGTATGTGTTCGTGGGCTTGGATTGCATTACATTATTATTATGTGACATATATATCACATTTGTAGACACTGCACAACATCAATTATATTGTCTTATTTTAGAGGCTAACTTGTACACATCACTTTCTACTTTTGTAGACTCTAGGTACCGAGTCCAGTAAGCAGCACTGTTGAAGGAGACATTGCCTTATGTATATATTCCTGTTGGCAGACTTGTATTTTGATTTATTTTTTATAGTAGTCTCATATCATGTTGTAGTTATCTTTTAGAGACTTAGTGAGTTGTATTTATTTTTGTGCCTTAGGTGGCCAGGCATGATTTTGTTGTAGCTGTGACGTATTATTTTTGTGCCTTAAGTGGTTACCTACTGTAGATTGATATTCACACCTTGAGTGGCCTTTTGTATTACATCCCGTTGTTGCCTTAAATGGTGTTGGCTTATTTTAGGGCAATAACATAATATAATATATATATTATCAATAATTGAGCATTTAGCTCAATGTTGTTGTAAACAGTCCATTTACTTAGTTATGGCGAGTTTATAAATATTTCCTATTATTTTGCGCACTTTGATGTGGTTATGTTGTAAAATGCAAGTTTGACAGGTTGTGGTGTTAGTGTGGATTTCCTATCTTTATTTCAAAAACAAATAAACATTTTTCATTCTCTTTTACTTAAAAAAGAAATACACTCACCCTTCAAATAAGAATTTGGGTCTTACTTTCGGTCTTTTATAGAAATTGGGGCATGACAGGTACCTACAATAGGAAAAAATACAGTTCATAAAACTAACTTTTTATACATTTTCCACAACAACCCAACCCATAATTCATACAAAATTTTCAATAGAATTGGAGTGGGGTTTTCGTCACGTACCTTATGCGACAATAAGCAACTTCCCTTAGAAAGCCGAATTCAATCCTAACCCTACACCCACAGGCTTGTCATCCCAAATACAAGCCTATAATAAAAATTGAACAAGAATTCTCATCATTAATGAGAATCTTAACATTAATTTATCATTAGACCTCAATTACGATGAATTAAAGTAATAGTAGGTAATTGAGGCTATGAGATGGAGTCTTCTCCTCTTCAAACCAAATACGAGCCTATAATGGGGACGAGAAGAGGATTCCGAATCCACAATTACTTTGTTTCACTGCCTATTCCTTCTATCGGATCGGATGATTCTTATGAGATGGAGTCTTCTCCTTTTCTCCCTTCCTCTCTCTTTGTTTTAGTGTAACAATATAATGAACATAAGATTAATGTAGAGGAAAAGGGAAAAATAATTAGTTTTTCCTTTCATTTTCCAATTTATTACAACTTAGTCCCAATAGAATTACACTTTATTGCAATTCAACCCTTTTTAGTTACAGGGCCTTATAAATAAATCTTGGGGCAACAATTATATAGGAAGTTCAGAATTTGAAAAGGGGAAGCTAAGCTATACCTATGCCAAGTTGCATAGAAAGTTATGTAGACGCCATATATGAGCCTCGGAAACACATGTTGACTCGAATCATCAAGGGTTTGGATGTTGTTCTCTCATTTCTCACTCTCTCTTTCTCTCTCTCACGCACACTATTTCTAGGTGAAAAAATGAACAAAAAAGGTGTGATAATATATATATATATATATGCAGAGTTAAGTGGAACAGATGTCACATTTTGATGCTACCAGTGTCGATGGTGTCGACAGTGAGCACTCACACTGTCAACAGTGGAGATGCACACTGTCGATGGTGCTGTCAGAGCATTACATCTTTGAAGGAGGTTTAGGTTTCAAACCTTACAATTCCTTTTCATGAATGTACATACTTATTCAGCTATTCACGAGTATACCGAACTGAATAATCTTAATACCCGAGCTGAAATTAAGTATAATATGATACTTGAACTCTACTCATTTGGTACACGAGTCGAGCTCAACCTGCTAGATAAAATCTCTACTCGTGTCCTCCCCTATCTATACATAAGTTGTTGGTTTCACATGTTTGTATTCACATGTTTGTATGCACATGAATAATGCATCAAAACCCATTTATGTATAAAAAACTTCGGTGTAATAAAATTAATTTTGTAAGTGTATATAGACCGCTATCTGATCCCTAGCTAGCTCTATATTTATAAAGTAAATCTCTTACCCATATAATCATTCCAAAAGGGTGTTGAAACTTGAACATCGCCAGCTAGAACTCTCCTTGTTTTGGCAAAAAAGGATACACTGTGGAACCCTACGCTTCAACCTTACATTTGTAAAGTAATCTCCAAATATAGCACCAGACCTTTTCTAACGTGAATAATTAAGTACCCCAATAGAGAACAGCCAATTTACCTTCTCTATAAAGTGACCTTCAACCCTTTCGGCACACTCACTTCCCCCCTCTTTCATTAAGTGTATATATTTTTTCATGGAGAAAATGAAATTTAACTTTCAAAAAGATTTCACATATGAATTTTCATGGCCAAAAAGGAGTTACACGTGTACTTTTTGCCAGAAGGAATACAAATCTGCTCAAGCCTTAGGGGGTCATATGAATGTCCATAGGAGAGATAGGGCCAAGCTCATGGGAGAATTATCCCCTCCAAGTAATGATCTCAACCCTAACCCTAATCCTAATTTCTCATCAACTCTTTCAAGTTATGACCCTAATCCTAACCCTATCCCTATATTTTCATCGACGCCTTCAAGTTACGGTCTTAACCTTGGCTCGAACACGAACCCAACATTTTCCTCTTCTTCAAGTAATGGTACAAATATTGGCTGTAATCCTAATCCTAACGCTAATTTTTCATCATCTTCAAAAACTATGTTCCTTCCATACTTTGCTTATGGTACCCCTCTTGTACCATCTTTTTGTGCCTCTGCTGAAGAAGGAAAAAGGTGTTTAAAGAACGAAATGGAAAATGAGTTTCGGGTAATAAAGAAGAGGAAGAGCATTTTGAGGATAGATGTGGGTGTGGGGTTGATTAATGAAGCAAATGAAGATTTGGATTTGGAGTTAAGGCTCGGGTGCTCTTAATTAGATGCAATGTTTATAGCACTTTAGATTTTTGTTTGAAATTAAGGTTGAATTTCGGTTAGCATAAAAAAGAAATGGAAAAAAGGTAATGTCATTAAGCTAGTGCATGTTTTTTATATGGATATTAGCAAAAAAATTATTTTCTGATTCAATGGTTGAAGTTATATTCTTGTTTTAATAGAGCATTAGTGAAATTATGAATGTTTATTGTACACAAGAGTTGCATAGCCTTATTGTCAAAATATTTCGGTCCTATAGTATAGTGCTAATGGTTTCATTAATCTCGTGGTGTGGATTGGTCTTTAGCCGATGAAATCATCTACTTCAAAAAAATAAATTGAGCACCAAAAAGTATTTGTGTTCTGATACGGATACCTAAAATTTGAACTACATATTTTTCCCTAAACATGTATTTAGGATGTTTGTTTTTCTTGCTCAAAATATGCAAACGCACTTCGCCACTATATTTATTTTCCTCGAGTACTTCAAGCCAACCCTAAAACTTGTTTTAACAATAAATGTAGATGCTAAATCGTTCTCCAGTGAGATGGTGATCATATAACACCATTCCTAATTAGCAAAAGTACACCTATGTCGTCCATGAAAATGTGTTCTCATTGTCGACTAGACATATTTTCTGAATAAATGGCAAAGGTATTGGTGAGAGACTTCAAAGGTATCTGGGATAAAAAGACATGTTTTTTCATGGTTTATGTTCTATTCAGAACAAAATTAATTTCCTATTCCGAAGTAAATGTATGACAACATATTTGTTTTTCATCAGTACTTAAAAACAAGAACGGGACTATTAAACATGCCAATTTGATTTATTATGACAATATTTTCTGTGGATATCATGCTAATAGCTTTTAAAAACTTTGTGGCAAAAAAAATTTGTTCTTCTTGATCGCTAGCATAATTGGCTAAAGGAGTAGTTACCTTATATTAGTGTTCGATGAGTAATGTTACTCGCAATTATAATATAACAAGTTTCGAACATATATTTGCATTTCTAGTTAGAGAATATTCATGACCATTACGCAGCAACGCATATCTGTTAAATCGCAAGTTATGTATTCTAGTTATTTTGAATAAGCAGCTGATTCTTAAAAAATATCCGTGTTAATATAACTAAAACCCAAATAAACAATTTCCCAAAATTTCTTGGCTAACCCTAGTCTCTATATCTATTGTACATATATTTGACTATCAATTATTCAGAGTTCTCTTGCTTTTAGAGGGGGACAAACAGAATGAAATTAAACACATTGAATTGATTTAAGTTACTGTGTACGGTGGACCCTTTAATTCACACATAACGGGAGGAACAAAATTAATATAACTCATTTTTATTTATTTTTAAATTCTCAGCAGTGGCATTTATTTTGTATGTTAAATGCTCCAACAGCTAATGCATAAAAAGGGTCAAACACAATAAATCAACTATCTTTGCTGACATTGCACGCTTGTGCTTTATCTACGAATGTTATGAAAATAAAAAAATCAGTAGATTTGTAAATGAAAAAATAATCAAAAACAAAGTTATGAACAAATATGATTATTATTACAATTGTAAAATATTTTGAAAGTCGCAATAACTTTCTGCGTGTTGCATGAAATTACAACTACTTTGCAAAAAGGATTTTAAAAGTCTCCAGTAATTTTCGACATAATCTCTTCCAGAGGACAAGCATATTAAACAAATGATGAGCAGGTTTGTAAATAATAAAAGAGAAAAGAAGAGAATTATTTATTGATATCATATTAAATTGCATAGAAAATAGAAAATGCCTCTTTTTATATAGCATAAATCTTAATCAACAAAAAAAATAATATTCCTAGTCAAACTCTATCAAAGTTTTTCTATTTGGTATCTAACAATTCTTTTGGATTTGGATGTAAATTGAATCATATAATATGAAAATCGTTCTATATATTAATACTTTCCCTCAAAATGAACTAAACGGAATGATTATTTTGATAAAAATTCTTTAACCTGGAAATCTTAAATTCTTCATGATCAGGATGTTGATAACTTCTTTATTTTTGGTATAATCATTCGGTATCCGGAACCACATTGGACTCTGACTAATCTGGATTTCGAGTTGGGCAGAACCACAAAGGGCAGTGTAGCGGGAACCTCTCCCAAGAAGGTTGTTGCATCCATTGAGACTCGAACTCGAGACCTTAGTTAAACGAGAAGAGACTCCTACTATCTCTTCTTTAATCACCTCCTCGTATATCATTAACCTTTAATCGCCATATTTCAAAACATAAGTTCATAATAGAATTCAAAAACAAAATTGAGAAAAACGAGATGAGAAGATATTGCGAATATATATATATATATATATAAGCTATGCCTTATTCATAATATTTTGCCATGTGCATTTTTTAATTGTCATATTCATTTACTATAAAAAGATCTAATTATTGATAAAAATAAATATAAAATAACCATGATATTGATCATAAGATATAACAAAATCCCGTAAAATCTACCCCTTACTATGTTTCAATATCACTATTATCATACATGCAAAATTATAGAAAATTATCGGAGAGACATAGAAAAAGAAATAAATTTAATGAAGAAAAGAATTCAATTATTTTATCTATTATTTGTGTTCTTTTTTGTCACTAGCACACACACATGCTCTACACATTATTCACAAATTTATTATCTAAAAAAAATATTACAAACTAACATAAGAGTAAAAACTAAAATTGTTTCAATATTTTAATTGTCACTTTCGAATATTTTAATTATTATTTATCAGAAATTTAAGTATGCATCATTTAAAAATTTTAAGGTACCTCCATGAACTCATGTCACTAATTTATACTCTTGAGAACTAATATGATATTTAAATATTTTGTTAAATTGGGTAGATATAAGAATTATTATAAGTTATAATTCTTTAGGTTTTGATATTTTCGTTTTAAATTGCTAAAATTTTATTTTTTGATAATAATCAATCTAAATATTTAAAGATAAGTATTATCTCTTAACAAAAAAATGCAAATTAAAATTAATTAATTTATAATTTTGGGTATAATGACTTTTGTTACAAATAAATAAGATGAAAGACAAATTTGGGAAAAAAAAAGTGTCTGAAACATTTGATGGAGTTGATATTATTTTTATAGAAATAGATGGATATTACTTGCGTTGCATGTGAAATTTTTCAAAATGCTAAGTTGTGGATATATGTGTCGTACGTCGTATTTTAATATAAGGTTTTATTTTTAAAAAACAATTATTATCTTTTCATATATAATGAAATGAGTTATTTTATCCACTCAATTAAAACCCGATAGTAATATTTGTGATTGAAACTTAGTATAAGTTTACTTTTCTCAAAATTTTGTAAAAACAAAAATCGGATTTTAGTTACTCATTTGCTATCATAATTCAAATTAGATTTTCAATTTCCCTCTAAATGATAGATAAATCTTATTATAATACATTAAAGCAACTACTGCATTCAAAATTTGAATATTTAAAAATCAAAATACTAAAAATATTTATCATAAAAAAATAAATTTTGTTACAAAGACACAAATTTAATAAATTGTAGCACCATTATTATAACATTTTCTACAACTATAATGATATTTCTCAAAGAATAATATTTTTTATTTCATTAACTTTTAATTATATTGTGTTATAACTTACAATTTCTAAATTTTATCTCTCATAATAAACCAAGCAGATTTTTATTCTATAAATTATGATTGTAGTTGCGTGCAATTATCCAACTTGTAAATCAGAAACCGATAATTATAGTTCCATGTTCAAATTTGCATAATTAATCAACAATTTTTTATAAACAAATCAAAATTATGAATAACCCATCAGATATAATTTATAATTCTAAAACTCATTTACAATTATACAACGTTACTATACGATCACTATATCTTTTATAACATCTTGGAAATTCTGAAAATTTCTGAGGGAATTTTTCGCGATGTTAAGTAATATTATACAAGTTATAATATTTTTCTCCCATTATATACATCGTATACTAGCGTTTGGAAGTGGTGTGTGAATTTCCTTGGTCATGATTTGGCCTCGGGAAAAGTTTAAATGCAATAAAGTATAAGTTAGATCGTGATAGCAGTTCGGTATTTTGGCCATATCTCTCAAACTGTAACTCTGATTAAGGTGCATTTTTTTGCTAGAAAGCTATTTCAAATTTCTACAAGTTTTATGTTTTGACAGAGCCATTTTAATGGCTCAAAATGTCATTCGAACGGTAAGGTCGGAAATGGCATAGTTTAAAATAGAACCTAAGGCTGCGTGGTTTTCATTCTTCTTTTCCAAAGAAGCAGACGCCGGAGAAAAAGAGGAAAGACAAAGGTGCGACTATCCATTCGATGAGATAGGGTGCTCAAAAAATTCCAAAAAATTCATATTCGTGATTCTCGCATCGTAGAGCTCAAGATGAGGTAAATTTCTTTACTCCTTTCGCTCATTTACGTTTTCTCCATTCGCAGGCTTTGCGAGAGTTTTGAAATTAAAATTCATATTATTATTCACTGTGACGAGTGGATTATTTTACTCCCTATATTTGTATTGATCTGAAGCCTTTTGCTAGTCCGATTCGGAAGTTTAAGCTTTAGCGGTTTTCGGGAAATTTCATCTACTTTTGCCCACCGTTTGATTTCGAGGTATTTATGCTTCTTACTCGCCATTACATTCTCTATGTATTGGTGTAAATTATATCGGCTCATTTTCTCTGAGGCGATACCTTGATTTTTTGTATCAATAATATTTGGCGAAATAAAAATAGGAATATTTTTCGTATGAAGTATAGACCATTTTCATGTATAGGATCACCGTCATACGAGAGACATTGCTTGGCGATTTCAGAGATGCGAGAAGTAGCGTTCGGGAAACCATAGACCAGGCTTGACGAGAATTTGCAGAAGGACGTTTTATATGCTTTCGGGAGGCCTACAAAGTATGGGTAGATTTAGGATCTTAATATGTTTCAGAATCTCCGTTAGTATATTTACATGTTTAGCATGCATTAGGTTTCGGGCATGTAGTATCATTTTCGTATAGGAAAATAATCTTGGAGAAATAAATAAGCATACTTAGTCTATGTATAAGTATACATATATTATGGCAGAATATATATATGTATATATATATATATATTTATATATATATATGAAGTGTACGTGTTTGGCATCATGGCGTCTTCGTGTAGAAACTGTGGTCTTCGTAATGGAGCCCGACGCATTCGTAACGTTCGTAGCATACATGGCAAGTGTGACTTATTATAGTAGTTGATTAATACTTTCGTAGACAGTATATATATAGTAGTTGATTAATACTTTCGTAGACAGTATATATATATATATATAAATATTTGTAGCTTTTGTCATTGGATGCATGGCGTTCCTGTACAAACGGTGGTGTATCTGTGGAGACTGTGAGACTGTGATGGTATTGTGATGATAGGTGGTTACGAATGACGAAGCAGTGGTAAAGATTACTACGGAATGAGATATATATATATATATATATCCATATATGTAGGATGCATATACGAGTAGATGTATGCATATATATGATATATATACATGTACGAGTATAGGATACATATATCAGAGATAGATATATGTTGGTAGTGATATACATACATCTGATAGAGACATATATATGTTGTAGAGATATACATATACATTTATGAGAGATATATGTGTACTGTGGAAATTTATATATATATATATATGTATGTATGTATGCTGTGGAGATATATATATATATATATGCATGATATGTATATTTATACATATACTTGTGAAGTGTATGTACGAGTGGAGATATAT
>MKEJ01054386.1:0-10042 GCA_001753735.1 Embelia ribes
TTACTGTGAAACCCCTTTCCTTCGCGATTAATTTATGATGACTATTTCTTTCTATCTCTCCCTCCTTAGTAGTCACTGTGAAACCTCTATCTTTTGTGATTACTGTGAAACCTCTCTACTTCGCGATCAATGTACGATGGCTATTTCTTCCCTTTTCTCTCATTAGGATTAGATTTGATGATTACAAATGTTTATTTTCTGTGTGAAATTTGAGGGTTAATATACATAGGGAGTGAAATGATTGATATGCCCCTGTGATGCATTTATCTATCCACGTGCATTTTATGTGGACAATTTCTGTCGAGATTTTTAACAGAAACTATTAAAAGTACACTGATTGAAAAATTATTTTCACGTTTGTGTACTAATTGGCCAATGGATGAAAGGTTGGTGTATTAAATGATAATTAATCTCTTTAGAAATCATTTTACTGCCTTGATTAATGATATAATATTACCTAGGAATGCTACGATACCAGAGCTATCCTTATTCTCTAGAAAAGAAAATCAAGCGGTCGTATAACTAATAGGTCAATTCACCTTGCAGATAGGTGAATTGGGTAATAATCAGTTGCAGAAAATAAAACTCTTAGCAAGTTCACTTACTGAGAGTGTTTCCACTTTGTTTATAAATCTACCACCAATTCAATACACAAATGGCAAGACATGGAAGATAAATTCTATACACAATTCTTTCGGACTGAAAAAAAATATCAATGGTAAATTTAGCCAAATTATAATAGAAACAACTAGAAATTGCAGAACAATTTATTTCTAGGTTAAATAGATGCAACATGTATATTTTAGAAACTAAGGTAGTAAAATTGGTCCAATATAGGCTAGATTATGCACTTAAAATGAAATTTGAAGGAATAGGATTTGGGAATGTGGTTGACTTATCAATAAGGGAAACTATGTATGAGGTCATACTATATAAAGACCAACTTACTACCAAGATGCTGATGGCGACATCAATATTGATGTAGACTAAATTATAGGTATTTGTAATATATTGCAGAGGTTGAAAAGCCAATAAACATGCCATCTTCTCAGTCTAACAAGAAAAACAAATAGTCAACCTATAGCCAATACTCTTCTAATATTAGTAAGGAAGATGACGTATTTGATGAACTCATAATATCATGCCCCGAATTTTCCAATATAAATTTGGGGGCGTGAGATAATAACAAAGTAAAGGAAATGAAACATAATTACTACGAGATCAATGAATATGAAAATAGATATAACGACTATAACACATTTCCACGAGCCCAACAAATACAACAAAAGCTGCATATATACATCAAGTCTTATAGTAACTACAACAGTCTACAACTTATTTACATAATTATACAACCACTACAACTATATGGTAAACATCCGAGTTTACAAAGTAAGCTTTAAGTTACATGCTTGACAATAGAATATGTTACATATACAACCCAACTACAGCCTCAAATAAACAAAATAAATATGTGCAAGGTAGAGGCAATGACTACAATTGTGCCATTATAATAAGCCCATGCCTACAAATCATGGTCCGAGCTAGCTTTCGCGCCTACAAAGCAGATTGAACAACAATGTACGAAAATGGAATACGAGTTAGATGGCCAATCAATAACTTAAACATGAGTTTATATGGTCTTGAAATGTATGCACTTGCTTGCATAATAAAAGTATGTACATGTTTTTGTATTAAACGTAAGTACATACTATCAACGAAAGTTATGAGAGAGCCATGAATGCTATGAATACTATGATACTTCGATAATAAACTCTGACTTAAGTAAAAAGTGGAACTAGTATCTCTACGAAAGTTTTGGGGCAAATTATGAGTGCCCTGCCTACAATTGATGTATCTTGTACGATGTGAATCATATACTCGACTTTAAGGTACTCTAACACCCAGAGTGGTTAAATGTCTCTCCCTGCGCAGGTTTATTGGCTCTAATGTGGCAATTTATGTCCCCAAGCTTATCCATGATCCTCAAAGGGTAAAATTCACGAAGTTTTAAAAATATAACTGGCATCCTGAAAAGAAATAAATAATGACTCAAATTCTATAAATGATAATGATATAATGTATTCTTGATATTCATGCTTTTCATATGCCATGAATGGCATGCTTTTTATTCTACGATAAGTATGCCTTAAAGTTTCCCAAAACTATGAATTTGTATCGACGAATCTACAAATTTCCACGATCAATACATCAAGATTTTTCAGTGAATCAAGCATGAAAAGTCTACGAATATGATGATTATACACATTCTTTGATATCTATGACAACAATAATGTCATGATCATGTTTATGCCATGACATATGCCACGATAATATTGATGCTACAATATTAATGCCACAAAAATATACTACGATGATAAAACTACGAAATTGAGCAAGAAATATACTATAATATACTACAAAATAAGATTTATCATGAATAAATCAATATATCATCTACGAAACCAAACATGAAAATAAAGACATGTTATACACATCGATACACATACATACACACTCTCAATATTTAGTTTGCTATTCACAATCTACCTAGACCTCTTAAGCCTTTGAAACCCCGTGAATGATTCTACAAATTTCAACCCAAAAAAACCCTCATCTAAACACTCCGAAACGATCTAACAACGGGACCTGAATCAACTCGAACATATATAAAAAGATGATTTACGAGACATCAAGAAGAAGTTGTATGGATTTATTTTGATGCACCCAAAAGGCACAAATATCGAGGAAAAATGAATGAACAAAAGAGAAGATGAGACTTGCATCAAAACGTAGCTCTAGTAACAAGGATCTTGAAAATCTATTTTTTAACCACGGACAATACTCCGAGCTAGACGAATGAAGGGCAAGGAGATTTGAGCTTCAAAATCCCCACAACTTCTTCTCTCTAGATATTTTTCAGAATCAAGGCATAAAGTGACTTTGTGACTTTTGTGATGTGATATATGGTCAAAAAGGTGTTTATACAACACTGTGTCTGTCTGACGACCCAGAATCAGTTGTCCAACCCCTGTCTACCGATAGACACCCTCCTAATAGCTATTGGGCAGTATAAAATCTAAAAAAAAATCAAGTTTTGGGCCAAATACATGAAGCCTGGAATGTGTCGTCCGACGACTTATCCAACGGCTCAGACCTATTGGACAAGTGTCGGACATGCAGAAATGTTAAGCTTTGAAATAGGCCCAACAACAACAATTCAATAATTCAACCTACATCAAACCTTAATAATAACAAACAACAACTTTAATATGACTTCAAATGTAATTCAACGACTACGAATGATATGCAATGACTACGAATAATAATCCACAACTAGGAAAAATATTCAACGACTATGAATGCAACGAACAAAGATAGATAATATCATTAAAAATAATTAATAATATTATTTATATTCGAGAAAAATTTATACATATTTTCGGGACGTTGCATCATGTCAAAACTACAAATGTAGTATCTATTAATTACTAACGAGTGCATTAAACAGAAGCAATCATTAAACATCTATCTAGATAAGTAGAATTAAGAATAAAAATCAACGGTATAACAACAAGAATATGATAAAAGTCTAGGTAAAGGGTTTGAGAATAATCTTTGTGTGTATATTTTGAGTCCCAAAAATTTACTAAACTTCTAAAATGTTTAAAGTTGTTGTGTAAGATAACATGTAAGACTAGTTTACTATCCCCGTCTTTGTGGCCATGTTAGCACATTAGGTTTGAAATTTGCCACTTTAAAGGAAATTATTCGGAAAGATAAACTAGTAATGGTTAATAGATTTTTGAATTAATTTGAAACTATATAAAAATGTTTTTTTTAAAGAAAATGACTCTACACATTTCATATGAGAATACTAATACCTAATTCCAGTTTTTAAAAATAAAATAAAAGTGAAAGACTAAAGTAGTTGAAGAGGTGAAAAAGGTCGACAATAGTAGAAAAAGAAAAAATTAATGAATAAAAAGGTAAAATTGGTTGGATAAAAGAAAAAAAAGTTATCAACAAAAATTGTAATGGAGTATTACTAGAAAGATAGGATAGAAAATAAGTCGAATGACGTCACAATGATACTCGACTTATATTTTGAAATGTTGAAAGCTTAATTAGAATGGCCTCCTTAAAAGTTTATTAAGTTAAGTATGAAAAAAGAAATTTGATTTCATATGCAATCTTGCAATTTTGTAAAAAAATGGTCCTAATTAATTTTAAATTTACTTGGGTAATTGAGATTAGGTGACACAATTTAAACCTAGTTAAAAATATGTGCATTCAAATTTAGGCCGGTCGGCCGGTCTAACTAGTTAAAATATACAACAATATGGTAAACATATTAGTTTATTTAGTTTTATTCAAAAATTTGGTAATCATTTTATTGTGTTTGTAAGTGTCATTCTGGTAAACTTTCAGGAGACTATACTTGTCCATTAGGGACAACTAGAAGTTTAAAGACTTAGTGCATATGCTAAATGTATTTGTGATTCCCACAAAAGTGAGTTAGGATTTGTATTTTTGCTTTTTATTGTACTGCTAGGGACTACCAATGTTTAGGTAGGGAGATGTGATTATGCAGTTAATGCACATAATATGTTCGTATTGTTGATTTTTATATGCATTTCAGGTAATTAATATTAAAATGACCAAAAAACAAACTTATAAGAAGTATTGTGGAATTAAGATGAAAATTAAAAACATGTTAAATAAAGAAATAAAAAGCGCAGCAGAATAACTAATAGTTACGCATATTATTTTTACAAGCCTGTCTACCTAAATATTAATTTTTGGGGCAAAATACATTTTATAACACTAAATTTTCAACACAAATTCAATTGATACCTCAAATTAAAAATCAATCGAATTGATATACTATATTACAAAAAAAATTAGAAAGTTATGCTTTCCGTAATAGTTTCCATTAAGTCAGACAATATGCTATGTGGCAGGGATTGTTTTAGTCATTCCTCATTCAAATTTTTATATTTTTTTTATAATCTCCTTATTCAAACGTTTATAATCCATACCTTATTTCCTGGGCCGAAGATAAAGATGAAAGAGAGCACGAAAGGAGAACGGAGAGATACTGCATTGATCATGGTTGTTTATACTATCTGCAGAGAACGGGTTGAGAGCACCTCCATATAGTAAGTTTCATCCCTTATTATCTATGTTTGAACTCGTGTATTTTTGCTTGTAAATTATGGGTTTTTTTAAAAAAAATAAATTGGAGATTTTTATAAAATTGGGATTTTGTGTGTCCAATTTCGTATTGTATGTATTAATTTGTTTAAATTAATTATTGTTACTATGATTTTTTTTGTATTATATTGATTTTTCCTGCATTATGCTGATTTGTAGGACAACCTTCTTTTCTGTTTACCATTCAGTTACATCTGGGGGGTCATTTAGATGGGATGATAAGGTACAATATGTGAATGGGGATGTAACTTTTATTGATTTTTTGCAATTCAAATATTATGAGTTATATGATATTGATATTAATTTGTAGTAAGGTATGAATTTAAGTTTCTCATGTAAAGAAGTTTTATTTTAAAAGGCTTGGAAGTGGTTTAGGTTAGGATTGAATAAAATTAAGGTGATAATGAGGTCATAGATTTGAGAAAACATGTGGATATAGATATAGCTGTAGAGGTTTACATTGGAACTTTTGTATTATCTCATGATAATGGTGAGAGTACTTATGATAGCATGGATAATGATTATGTGGTAGACACTGAGGAAGAAGATGAGTATGAAAATTTTGGTGGCAATGATAAAGACCTTGGTATAGATGACGATTTTGGGGCTGGTCTTGTGGATGCTATTATACGTGAAGCTATAGGCATACGACCTAGTCAATATCAACCACCCATTGGTAATGAAGTTGATATCATAAATGAGGGATGTGCAGATTCTGAAACTAACTTGAATAGCTTTGCTAGTAATGATGATGGAGATGAGGGTAGAGTAAGAGTTTTCTCTAGGGTTGACATTTTTAATATGCAGTTTAAAGTTGGAATATGATTTACAAATGCTGCTGACTTTAGAGCAGTTGTTATAGCAGTTGTTATTCAAGAGGGGGGAAATGTAGAGTTAAAGAGAAGTTCCAAGGAGAAGATATTTGTAGTTTGTGTTCAGGGTTGTGCATGGAAGTGTTTTGCTACTAGGTTGAGGAGTGAGGAAACTTTTCATATTAGCTCATTGCTTGACAAACATTCTTATAGTAGAAGAAATATAAACAGACATTACAAATCAAGGATAATTGAAAAGATATTCTTGAACAGGATTATGGCTAATCCTAAGTAGGAAGTCAAGGAATTTAGAACAAAAGTTTAGGCAGTACTTAAGTGCAAGGTCATAATGAACAAAACTTTTAAAACAATGAGAATTGCTAGAGAGATGTTATGTGTTCATCAAATGAGTAGTTTGCACAGCTTTGGAACTATATTGAAGAAGTTAAGAGGTCAAATCCAGGGATTAAACTTGTGATGAAAGTGAGAGAAAATATTGGACCAAATAGAGAGTTTATTTTAGATGTTTGTATATATGTTGGGGAGCCTTGAAGTAGGATTTTTAGAAGGTTGTAGGCCTGTTGTTGGTGTAGATGGTTGCCATTTGATAGGGCCAAGTAAGGGAATATTTTTTACAGCAGTTGCAATTGATCATAATAACTACATGTACTCATTTGCATATGGGGTTATAGGCTAGAAGAACTATAAGATTTGGAGGTGGTTTCTGAAGCTGATTAAGCAAGACATTGGAATTGTGACACCTGACTACGCTTTCATAGTTGACAAGCAAAAGGTAATGTTGTTATTTTTCTATTTTTGCTTAAAGCTTTTATTGCTCTCTGTTTGATAGGGCCCCATTAAAGCAATGGATGATGTGCTACCAAGTGTTGAGCACAAGTTTTGCGTGAGGCACCTATACAATAATTTCAAACAAAAATATAGGGGTTTGATGCTGAAAGATCTGCTATAGGAAGCTACTAGGGCCACCACTATTCCATACTTTAATGATGTACTAGAAATGATGAAAAGAGTTGATAAAGAGGCATATAAGTGGCTCAAAGAAAAACCATGTGAGGATTGGAGTAGGCCACAGTTTAAAACTTCACCTAAATATGATATTTTATTGATCAACCTCTGTGAAAGCTTTAATTTAGTGATTGTAGAAGTTAGGGGTAAGCATATAGTAGACATGTTTGAGATGATTAGACAATACCTCATGGAAATGGTTGTTAGGAAGAAGACAACAATGTTAAGCTCATAGTGCCTGCTGAATAAGTGGACGTAAGGGTCTACCGATTTATTGTCGGGACGGCTGTTGCTGAACCACTATAAATTGCGGTATTTGTATTTCTTTACTTTAAGTTTTTTACATTCTTCAAATTACTTATTATATTCACCATTTCATTCATCATTCGTATCATTTCACTTTTATAAAATAAGAGGAAAAAGTTTTTGATTTTAACTTGTAAAATTTTTCATAAAACCAATTCAACCCCCATTTTGGTTTACCTTTTGGTTCAACAAAATGAGCCACTAAAATTCGATTTTTATTTATTTTTTTATAAAACTATGAGAAAAATAAATTCATATTAAATTTTAATTACAAATATTACTATAAGAGTCTAACTAAGAAATAATAATTTAAAAAGAAAATAAAATTATATATTAAAATATGATATATAAAATATCTACTCACACTTTAATATCTTAAAAAACGTGCATGTGTTCCTATATCTAAAAAGGAGAGTTGGTTTTGGCGTGGGACAGGTGCCTCTAGCATGATGGAGGAGGGATGTGAATTTTCACGTGCAAAGATTTACATTTTTTTCGGTGCAAGAAAATTTCAGTAAAAAATATGAAAAAAAAAATCATAACAATCGTAGACAAAAAATCAAAAATTTATTTTCCCATCTGTTTATTTCTTCATAACAATCTTTGCACCGCAATTATTGCAATGTTCCTATTGGTACGTAGGTCATTGTCGATGGCCCCCAATACCATGTATACTCTATGCCTATAAATAAAATTAATTCAGTCAAATTAGTAAATAATTTTAGACAAAAATTTATTATTATTTTTTTTTTAAATTTGAATGGTATATTAAGAAAAAGGAAATGAACCAATTATTTTTTCAACACTCAATGAAAAATTCGTAGCGACGGAAGAATATATTTTTTTATTAGCTCCAGCTCTCGCTATTATTGCTTTATAATTGACCATTACAATGTTACAGATCCAAGAAAAAATGGTGACACTGGAAAAAGTAACAATCTTCAAAGAGTTATACGAGACATGGAATTTCCGTGTAGTGATCCTCTTCAGCCTCTTCCTCCAGATACTCCTAATTTTCTTGGCCCCGCTACGGAAACGGACCGCCAACAGCTACGTCACGGTGCCCATGTGGCTATCCTACTTGCTGGCCGACACCACCGCCACGTTCGGCATCGGCCTCATCGCCCATACGTGCACCGACAAGCCTATCCTCGTCTCGTTCTGGGCCCCTTTCCTGTTGCTTCACCTTGCGGGGCCCGACACTATCACGGCCTTCGCCCTCCAGGACAACGAGCTCTGGCTCAGGCATCTCCTCCAGCTCGTGATCCAGTTCGGAACTTGCACCTACCTCCTCTATCTCACGCTCCCGGTAAACAGACTATTGTTCCCGTCTATGCTCGTGTTCTTTTCGGGATTGATCAAGTACATCGAGCGCACTCGTTGTCTCTACCTCGCAAGCTCTCGCAGGTTATTCCAGAATTAAAAATATATATATATGGACAATCTAGTACAATCATCAGCAATCTAACACTGCTATTAGAATTAATATAGTGCTTTATGCTTTTTACGTAGTTGATTGTGAAAGCAAGCTGTGCCTTGGGACAATCGTCGACCTCAAAAATTCGTGTTATGTGTTGTCAAAATCTATAGTTGGGATGCGGCAGCGTCTGCTTCGGTCTATTATTATTTTTATATAGATTTGGCTTGATCGGTAATATCATGATTGATTATTCTAGCAGGTTCCAAGAAACTTCGCTTGGAACACCGGATCCGGGGCCAAGCTATGACAAGCTCGTCGACTACTTCTTCTACAGGAAGCAATCGAATATCCCGACCAGGGCTGAGATTATTGGTGCCCGTACGTCAAGGCTGCCCGATCGGGGAAAAGCTGCATCTTTGTGCGATTTGGACGTGGTGCTGTATGCTCACCGCTTCTTCCAAGCATCAAAGGGACTCATTGCGGATCTCGTGTTGAGCTTCGACGAACGGAACGATAGCCGGATATTCTTCCAGAACAAGAACCCGAGAGATGCTTTCAAAGTAGTTGAAGTCGAGCTCAACTTTTTCTACGAGATACTTTACACAAAAGCCGTAGTGGTGCACAGCAGATACGGTTACGCTCTCCGTTTCTCTTCGATGGCTCTCGGTGTTGGCTCCCTAATTGCGTTCCGTTCAATCGACAAGCAGGGTTTCCGTACATTTGATGTCGGAGTAACTTATTCCTTGCTCGCGGGTGCGATTTCCCTGGACTTGATAGCTTTGCTCATAGTCATTTTGTCTGATTGGACTTCCGTGTCCCTCTCAAGTTCGGATGATCCACCCTTTGTTACGAGGGTGCTTAAAAAGATCCTCAAAATTGATAGGAAAAGATGGCCAGAGGAGAGGGCTTTAAACCGTTCATGTTTCGTTAGCTCACTGTTCAGGTGGTTCACTGGAGTCATTAGACGAAGGTGGTCCGAGTCCATCTCCCAATTCAATCTTGTAAGATACTGTTTGAACCCGCGATCCCAATGGTTGGAGCAAACCATCAGATTTCTAGGGCTGACGATTTTACTAGACGGGATGAAATATGTTGAGACAGTAAAGTGGAACGACCAGTTGAGAGACTTCATTTTCGAAGAACTAAAGATAAAGTCCGAGCTGACCGATGACCTGGAAACCGCTCGAGATTTGTACACGGCTAAGGGTGATTGGGTTCTCCGGTTCGAGGGTCACAACAAGTTACTACCTTGGATCACCGA
>MKEJ01054388.1:0-10974 GCA_001753735.1 Embelia ribes
ATTGGTTTCAAGTCTTTATTTAAGACTAAATTACTCATTTTCACATGTGCAAATTAGCCCAATTAATTCCCAAAATGGCCGGATTATACAAGCCAAGTTGACCAACTAAATTGGTCCCATTTTAAAGACCAATTAGTATGCCCATTAGCCCTTGTCTTTAACACTTTAAGACATAATAAACATGTGCTAAATTGAGCACAAATGGCCCCCCTTTGTCTAGTTACAAGGGGGCTAAATTGGAACCAATTAAATCTAATTCTAATTGAGCATAAATGGCCCCCCTTTGGTAATTAATGAAAATATATTTTGGGTATTTATAAAATTAATAAAGCATTTTTGGAAATAAATAAAACATTTTCGGAAATTAATAAAATCTTTTCAGAAATTAATAAAATAGATTTTTGAAAAATTAAATTAATATATATAAATTTTCAAAAATTTTAAAGGTATATAAATATATTTATATGCTTCGGATTTTAAATAAAATACATATATATATATATATATGCCTCTCCCCCTGAAGCTGAAACGGTTGTTCATTCTTCTTCGCTTTCATCTCGGACACTTCAATACGGTCGATTAATTCGATAGATAGTTCAATTGTAATCTCTATTTCAGTGCTCCTGAGATTAGGGTTTCCTTGTGAATTGTTGCGTGCGTGTGTGTGTGTGTATATATGTATGCGATGGATGAGGCTAGGGTTGTGATTGAAACAGTTCGTCAAGGTTTTGAACAGGTGAGATCTCCCTCTCTCTCTCTATCTCTCTCCCCCTGTGTGTGCGTTACTTTCGCACGCAAAGATATCCGAGTGTGTTTAGTAGTTGATTGTGTTGTGGTCTTCAGTGGGTATTGACTTGAATATTGTTTTGAAAAATATAGGAGATGCCAGGTGTTTTTAGGTATGAATTTCTGTGAAACAGCCGTGTACTTTATCATCACAGGATTAAGGGTTTGTTTGATTGCAGTTTTTATGGCAAAAAAAAAAAAATAATGACAATAATAAACACAAAATAAACTAACTGCTGTTTCTTTAGGGCAGAACAACAAAAAAGCTCAACTAAAAGCTGAACAATCAAATGTATTCAGCTTCAAAAAAAAAAAAACAAAAGAATTAGAAAAAACGTGAGCTTAAGAGATGCAACCAAACAAACCTTAAGCAAATTTCTTTGTAGTTTGGGCACTACCACCAGTGACTATATCCGCCTATATTCTAAATTTTATGGATGTTGTGGTATGCATCTAATACCATTCAGTTCCCTAAAACTAGGTGGTTTGTCATAGTTATTCCCTTGAGCTAGGGGATCACTATTCATCCCCAATTCAATCTCCAAGTTCGAGGGTATGTTGTGGACATTTCCTATGCTCTATCCTTTGTTTAAGAATTGAGCTCTAGGGATTAAAATTTAGGGGATGAGAATAGATATACTGGTGGGAATGCCCTCAGTCCCCTCAATTCCCCTTTTCCGTTGTGTATATTCCAGTTTCTGTTGTTATTCTTCTTTGAACTCTTGTTGCAGTGTTTTTATGTAAGCACCTTCTTCAATTAGATCAATTTGGATAATAAAATATCTAGGAAGTTTCTATGTGCATCAATGTCAGATTCTTTAATCATCAACAATGTACAGGGACTATGATGATGAGTTGCATTATGTTCCAGTACGCTATTGCCACATCTCTGCATCAAACATCATTAAAAGAGATTATGGGAAACATCAATTCACTTTTCCTATGCTAGCGTCTGATTTGACTTATGCATCTCAGTCATCCATCTTGAGCAAGCGTGTCATACGTGTTGAGGGTTGTGATAGTAGGGGCAGACAACTCCTCATAATTATAAAATTTCTACTTTCCACAATGTACTAAATTATAAATTTTGTAATGGAAATCTTTAATAGACCCATGTATGACTCACCCATTTTGAGCCTATGGGCAAAAGCGGGAATTGTTCATTTGTGTTGGCTCTGATGCATTAGTTGCAATTGAAACTGATTTTAACATTTCCATTCCATTTAATTGTTGTAAAAAGAAGAAACTTTGTGTCTACAGAATACTATCTGTTGTAGGTGTTTAGAAAACTAAAATTTCTTTCAAAGCTTTGCTGGGGCTTCAACTTGCAAATTGCAATTTTATGGTGCTTTTGTTTCTAGATTTTGGAAAAACTTTGAAGCAACAAAGATGTCAGAATGGGTGATGTGTATGGATATCAATTGGTTCAGACCAAACCAAACCAATAACCAAGTAATCCAATCCAAATCCAAACCAAAATTCCTTTTAATCCAAGCCCAAAATATTTCGAATCCAATCCAAAACCAAAATAAACCAGACCATTATACAAACCTACTCAACCCATTTCTCTTTTCAATACAAAATGTTTCTTTAATAATTTTTTTTGTATATCTTGATTTTTTTATGCATTCAAATAGATAATAATATATATAGAAATATATATGAATCACATTTTTAAAAATTGAATAACAAATTATTTTTATTACTAAATTTAAATAGGCAATGATCAACATCTATCCACTTTTGGTGCAAATAAGCGCGGCGAGCTCAAATCTGGATTTTCCGTGCCGTGCTTGTTATTTTACGAGCATTATTTTATTGTTTACTCGCATCGTTTATAAACGAGTCCTTAATCGACGTGGACCCTTGACCAAGACCAATCTTCTACCAGAACATCTCAGTTTCTTAATTTATGGATGAGCCACCAAACACTTCAAATACTTTGGCATTAACTTGTTTTCTATAGGAGAGAGAGTATTAGCGACGGGAGAGAGAAGGAGAGAGAGAATTAGTCTCAAAGTTATGTAATATGGACCGGATCCAATACTAACCAAAAACCAAACAAATTCAATCCAAACCAACATCCAAATATTAGATTTAGGATTGGACTAGTGTTGTTAAAAGCTCTAGGCGCCCTTAAGGCGCCGAAGTCCTATATTGCCCGAGGCACTAGGCTCCAGCTAAGGCGTTCGCCTTAGTAATACAAGACGCTAATTATTTTTTCAATAAAATCGAATAATTTTATAATATTATAGTTCTTTCAGGTGTATGTAAAAGTATAATCTCTTGTTTTAGGCGTGGGGAAGTGGTGATAACTTATTGATATATTATTATGTAACCTTTTTATAGTTTATTTAAGTGATATTTTCTTTGAAAAGTAATAATAAGTGGTGACGATAATATGATGCATCATAAAAACAAGCTATACCCCAAAGATAAGGTGGAGGAAAAATAATAACATGATGTGAGTGAGGTGCTAGCATTAGGCTCTTTAGGTGCTAATGTCTTAGCTAAAGGCACTCGTCTAAGCACGCTTTAGTGATGTTCGCCTGGACTCATATGAGGCGTCTTGCCTCAACCTTACATCACCCGAGAGCCAAGGCGGGAGCTTGAAGAGCTTTTAATAATATTGGATTGGATCCAAATCCAATCCAAGCTTATTTTCAACCCAATCCTAAACCAACCCAAATATATTTAGTTTGGAATTATTTTGGATTGAAACCCCCAAACCAATCCAATTGACATCCCTAGTGATATGTTTGTTTACAAGTATTGGACACACTTACTCAAACACATCAAGTAGGTGTCAAGGCACCCCATATGGCGTGTCTCCTTAACTATTCTTTATTGACTCTTAAGATGGGCATCTAACTCTCCATGTGACTTATCAAAGGTTGATGACTTGGTTTAAGCTAGGCCTTCCTAAAGTTGAAAATCGGTAAGATTTGTAACAGGATAGATATCTAAAGGGATTGTTTATTTATGTCAAAACTATTAACGTGATAGAAATGTTTTTGCTAAGCTATTGTTGGTCCTTTAAACTAAATGCTTTATAGATGTTAATAATATGTAATTGATCGTACTCCATTATCGTTTCCTAACCATGTCTGTATCTTCATCTACTCATGATTAACAATTTTCGTGTCTTGATGTGCATTGTTTGTATCATAGTTACTAGGAAACTCGATTTGATATGGGAAACTTGTTGCCAAACGGAAACTCTGCGTTTCAGAAACTTTTACCGGAAACTCACTTCCAGAAATGTTTCGTAATATGAGAAAACTCACAAAAATAAATAAAATAAATTATTTTTAATCATTTTTATATGATAATAATTATATTGTTTATCTATACCTGAAAGTATTTTACTTGAAAATATGTGAATATATTTGTAATTATATATATATATATGTATGTATATATATATTTCCATATATTTTATTAATTTTCTTGTAAATTCACATATAATATAATTAAATTATTAATAATATTAGTATTTCCCGTTTCCCCTCTATTTTTAAGGGCTTGTTACACGTTTACTCTTCCTGATACGATTCCCGCTTCCATTTATCATTGGCAACTATGGTCTGTATCCATTTCTGGGTTGTGCTTCTTAATAAAATTGCTTAAGAATCAAAATCTAACGGCATCTAGAATTTATGCAATTGCATATTGTTTCCAAAAATGAGTTTTGGGAACTAGTATTGGGCAACTGTGTACAGAGCATTGAAGCAACAGTTTGAATTGGAATTTTGTTCTGAAGAGATCTTTTTCAATGCAGCTTTATTTTGGCGGTGCATCATTGTGTATTTAGTTATATGTTTTTGACTACTTGAGCATTTTCATTGACAAAGTTACTTGTATATTCTCTGTCATGCTATGGCAAAGAGGGGCAGATACCAGTATGCTTCCTGTATGATGTGATTGTACCATTTCAATGGACAAACACGCATTCATACAATTTGTTCAAGTCAAGCCTTTCTTATGAGTTATGATGCATGATTTCAATCATGTATGTAGAATGTCTAGTGTACTGAGGCTGTGTTGTGTAAATTCTTTTTTTCACTTTGGTTTAATATTTTGATTTCAGGCCCCTTTACACAAAGGGTTTTGCTGACATTGGAGGAAAAGCACCTGCCTTATGAAACGAAGTTAGTTGATTTGGCTAAGAAGCCTGAATGGTAAAAATTTGGATTTGGTTCACTTAAACTTGAAGTATTTTAACTTTCTGTTCACTTGCTGAATTGCTAATTTGTCTATGCCATTGTTTCATCATGTGCTATAGACTTTGTAATTTCTTTGGTCTAGGTTCTTAAATATAAGTCCAGAGGGTAAGGTTCCAGTGATAAAGATTGATGAGAAGTGGATTGCTGATTCAGATGTTATCACTCAAGCATTGGAAGACAAGTTCCCGGAACCACCTCTTGTAACACCACCTGAGAAGGCTTCCATGTATGTTTAATGTTTCATGTCTTGTTTGTGTTAATATAACTTGGGCCATTATTGTTTTGAAACATGAAGTTTTTGGGTCACTGCAGTCCTCTCGGCCTGTTTAGGTCAGATGGATGTTGGTTCCTAACTCAGTTTGTTTAACTAAATGAACTCTTAAAATTAAGCTGTAGCTGGTTTCTGTAATAAATGATGAGGCTTTAGTTGAGCTTTTTGTGGATGGTTTACGGCCATAGTTATCGGAAACGCTGGTTTCTAGTGGGAAACGCGTTAAATGCATTTTCGGTACCAAGCCGAAACGAAGAAATTTTTTGAAGGGAAACGCGTTGAAAACGCCTCAGAAATGCATAGGAAACGCCTGGAAACGCATGGGAAACGTCTCGAAAACTCAAATGATACATATAAGAAACGCAGGGGAAAGGAATATGAAACATTACGGATACTCATAGGAAACTTATAGAAAATTTGATGAGTATATATTCATACAAAATTAAATAAAAATCAATAAAAAAAATATTGAAATGTAGTGTTTTTAATACTTTTATGCTAAAATAAAAGGGTTTTATTTTTATTTTTTATGGTATGTTCTTTTAAATTATGAGTAGTATGTTTATAAAAAGTATCAAATGTAAGTATAGAATTCCACGTATAACGGGTATTCATTAGTTGAAAAATATTTTCCAATACTAGATTAAAGAATCACATATGTTTTATTTGCGTTTCTCACACGTTTTACAATTGTATCCGAGAAGTTTTACAATTGTTTCCCCGTTTTTCCGTTTCTCCTCTATTTTTAGGCTGCGTTTTCCGCTTCCGTTTCCCCTGACGATTCATGCTTCCGCATCTGAATTCGGCAAAATATTTTAATGGATAATTTGTGAATATCAATATTCATTTACACTCTGATGATAGAGTATCAGATAAATTCTTCAACATAGATTGCTTCCTTTCAAGCTGCATTAGGGCAGATGGATGTTGGTTCCTAGCTGAACTTGTTTACCAAATGAACTCTAAAAATCAAGCCCTAGCTCTAGTCTTTAGCAAATGATAGGGCTTGAGTTGAGCTTTTCGCTGATAGTTTGTGAGTAACCTCTGCCAAACTGACAGGTTTCTCTAGTCAAATGTACTGAGCAATTCCTTAAAGCCCTTGTTTAGCCCGTTGCCAAACGAATAGCGGCTATCAGAGCTCTTAATGGATAGCTTGTGAAATGCGTTGTTCATTTGCACTCTCTGGTAGTGCATTGGGGTGGATTGTACTGTACAGATTGATTCCAATCTTTGTAAGACTTTGGGGTAGCTGGACTTAATTAACAGCCATGTGAAACTCATTGGTACTCTAGTTAGTGCACTTATGACATTTGATTTAGTCTTGACTTGGCTCAATCTTACACCGCCAAACTTGTTTTTCTGGCATTGGTTTTCTTTTTTCATTTCATTTTCTAAAGTTAGCCTGACAGACTAAATGATAGAACTGTTTATCTTACATGTTGCCGTCCATCTATGGTTTTATAATTTGGTGTCCTCATGATGAGTGACATGGCAGGTTATGCAACTAGTCATCTGATATATGTTGGAAATTATAAGTGGGACAAGGTCCTGGCAAATTAAATGTTCGAAATGAACTTAAAAGGATTCAACTAGTGATCAAAGGGCTCTGATCCCCTTTCTGTTGGAAACCCTTGTTGTGAGATTCTCCTGGAACTTTGTAGAAGCAGCTCTCAATTAGATGTCTTATTTCTAGGAAGTTCCTAGAATATCTTCATAAAGTATAATTTACTTCCAATTATCCCTAGCTGCATTTCAATACATATAACTACTATTGTACACATCTCGCGGTCATGGTTATCTCATTCAGTTGGCACTTATGCTTTTGTATGACTGTTGACTCCCTTTCTAAGAGGTCCATGTACTGTCTGATTAAGCTATCCTCAAAACCATCTTTGTACTTGAAAGTTTAAGCCTTTTTTTTTGTGTATCCCGCAGAATCAATCTAAATCATCAGCTTGAAAAGGCTTCATCCTACCTTGCAAGTTATGACTATTGAAGATCCTAGTAATAAATTTAGAATTTAAATACCAAACAAGACGTCTATTATATGCTTAACACGTACACATTTTTATGCCCTGAATTTCCTCAAACCGGGGACGTGAGATGAATAAGAGAAAAGAAAATAAGATAATAATAAAGAAAAAAAAGAAAAGAAAAAGAAAGGAAAGAAAAGAAAAAGAAAGGAAAGAAAAGGAAGAACACTTCTACTTTGCCATCTCGCCACGATACACAACTACATAACATCACAACAAAAGATACTTCGCTTTTATAACTACAACAATCCACACCATCATTTATCTACATATAGCCTGCCAGTAATATGTATATTAGTTACCATCAACAACAAAAGTAAACATCCTTGTTTACACATAAAAACAAGCGACATGCTTGTTCCAAAAAATAAATACTTATGCAATTTCACTGAGTCTTGAATAGAAATAAAACATAATCGAACGAGGCTACAACAAAATAGAACTACAAAACTATGTCTCCGAAAGTATATACATAATGCACATCCGAGAACCTCAAAGATGGCCTTCGCTCACCTCTACACCACATTACAAATATAACAAGAAAATATATGCAAGAAAATATACAAGTTTGATTACTAAATAACACAATAAACATAATGCTTTATAGTGCATCGAATGTATATCTAAACAACTATAAGGTATGAATGCAATGCAATGCATATGCAAACACACATATTCCACAACTCCACACTTAGCCCCTGCAACCCAACACAATTCAAGATAAAGGTGGGACTAGTATCTCATTGCATTTTGTAAAAGTTGGGCTAAATTCCTCATGCCCTTTTCTACAGCCCTACGCACTCTCGGTACGATGTTGATCATAGGCCTGACTCATATGTGCTACTAACACATATCAAGAAGCTTCCTACGTAGGTTTCTTGTCTCTCACGGTAAGACGCCAGGCCTTCTCTTTAATTACTCCACATAACAAGGTTAATAACTTGGTCCCGAAAAGAAAGGGAAATGACTCAATCCCGAAATGATGCAACACATGATCTTTGTTCTTTAAAACCACATTTTAAAAACTCTACATGTTTAAACTTTGCTTTTAAATCGCCGCCTTTAACATTGCATAAACTTTGCATTTATATCCGTATTTAAAACATCGCTATCGCATTTAATCATCGCTTTTACAAGTTTTCCACAAGAAGTTTAACAAAACCTCGTTTATGAAAGCCGTTTCAAATATGTCTCGCCTCTACATGCTTGTATGTTTCATATATGAATATAAATGATATACTACGCTTACACATGATTGTATACTTCGCAAATAAAGAATAATAATAGAAGAAATTAACATAACAAGTACGAAACCAAACACGGAACCTTAGACAAGATATACATGTCAAGGCACACACAAAGTATCAAGCTTATGTTGCTATTTTGTAGTCTATTCGTACCTCAAACGCCTTCCAAAAGTCACCCGAGAAGTTACACGAAAAACCTCCAAATCGCCTCTGCTTGACCCCTTTGTTTGATCTAACTACGCAACTTGGATTGTAATGCACCTAGACATAAAAACAAGCCTCACGAGATAAGAAGCAAGATGTACTAATTTGTTTCCATGTACACTAAAGGCATGAAAACCAAGGAATCGCAAACAAGCAAGAGAAAAGACAAGACTTACCTTATAATGTAGGTCTCGCACAAAAGATCCTAAATCTCTATTTTTTATCGACAAACGATCACCCGAACTAGATTAATCGAGATGGAAAAGGTTAAATATCACCATAATCCTCTCTCTCTCTATATATTTCGTGATGTGTAAAAAGTGACTTTTTACTCCTTAAAATGTGTGATAAAGGTAAAAAGTAGTGGGGCCATACGTTGTCTGATTGCTGTCCGGCGATCAGTCCGTCGGCGGACGGACGATCGGACAGTCGTTGAACAAACTCCTTGGGTTGACCTAAACTCACTGGAATTTTTTATTCAATGATCCGACCCCTGTATGACGGTTGGACAGACCTTTGGACAGGCAAAAATTGCAAATTTTAACACATTCCACTAAGGCATCAACACAACGCCTCACAACGCCACATTTTACGCTTCCCAAGACTATTTCCATTCCACAAGACTTAGCACAATACACCATGCGAAGTCCACCATACAACATATAATAGTAATAATATAATATGCATAAACAATATTATTTTTAAAGCGAAAAATTCATTCGGATTTTTCGGGACATTACATCCTCCCCACATTAGGAAATTTCGCCCCTAAAATTCGTGCACACAATGAAAAATCGAAACGAATTGGAGTCGACAAATAGCTCTAGATACTTCACACGCGTTGCCTCTTCACGTTCCCACGTCATCTCCGTCGAACCACTCTTTCACATCACTTTCACTAAACGTATTGATCTCCATCTCAAAGTTTGCTCTTTCACGTCTAAGATACGGATAGGATGAACCTTATATGACGCATCTTCTTTTACTTGGAGGTTGTCGAAATTAATAACATGAAAAGGATCCCGAATATACTTTCGAAGCATTGAAATGTAAAAAACGGGATGAACACTTGAAAGTTGAGACGGTAAAGCAAGGCGATAAGCCACCTTTCCAACCGCCTCAAGAATAAATAAGGATCAATGTAACGAGGTTAAAGTTTCTCTTTCTTTCCGAATCGCATGATACCCTTCTTTGGGTAAACTTTTAGAAAGACATGCTCACCCACTTCAAATGCCAAAGGATGCCTATGGTGAGCCACATAACTCTTATGATGGCTTCCAGCTGTTTCCAAACGCTTTTTAATCAATTGAACATTCCGAGTCATTTTTTGCACTAATTCCGGACTAAGCAACACACCATCACCAACCTCCGCCCAACAAATCGGAGCCCTACATGGTGTTCCATACAACACTTCGAATGGAGCCATTTCTATGCTCGAATGATAGCTATTATGGTTTGTGAACTCTATCAAGCTCACATGCTTTTATGAATTGATATGTGACCTAGGCATAACGTAGACGTAAGTTATGCAAGCATATGACGTGATTGGTAGCATATAAGTAATATGAACTTTAATGCAAGCTTTGTTGTAGTAGATAAATTCATGATAATTGACTAGCTTACATTCATATTAAAGAGGAGCTTTATGATTTACATGCTCATGAGTTGTGGTTATAACATGTTCATTTCATTATTAAATGCATTACTTTGTATTCATATGATGGCATAAATGTGGTTTATGAAAGTGGGTGTTTTTGAAAGAAATATTACTGTGAAAGTCGGGAAACTAGATCTAGGATTTTACCATTAACTATATCATAGAGTGGGTGACAGTTAATAAAGACTTTGATTAAGTCATAGAGTGGGTGGTGAATTTTAGTATTTTAAAATGTGGTGATTTTTTCCCCAAAAATATGTGGTATTGGTATGTGTTGTGTATGGTGTGTGTGTATGGGCGGGGGGTGATATTGATGGTCATACTTATATTTATTTTCATGACATTTATACATGTAGATATATAGTTCATTTATGTACATATAGCCTAATCTCTCTTTTATAGTTGAGTTACTTGGCTAACCGTACATTTTTCATTTTTCTTATATATGTGTAGCATTATAGATGCAGAGGCGGGTCCAAAACATGTGTAGAGGCCTTCGGATATGATGTATATATTTTTGGTGCACGAGTTCGTACTTTCATTTGATGTA
>MKEJ01054389.1:0-13680 GCA_001753735.1 Embelia ribes
TTTAGATAATCGAAAAACAAATTGGAATAGGAAATTGTCAAATGATTGAAGCTAAAACAATTTCATATGTGAATATATAAATGTATTTAGCCGATTTTGATAGGATTGAAATTCTCTTGTGTTTTCCTTGATGCTTTTTTGTGCTATTATTTAAAAAGATTTTTTTTTCTTTTTCAAAATAATTAGTGTAATCAATTTAAGTAATTTATAAATATTAGGAAAATATTTTTCAAATTTTATTTGGGATTAATTTGTACGAATAATATTTTGTACAAAATCTAGTACAAGAACATATTATTTTATTTTTTATCTCCAAATAAATTTTGGAAAATAATACCGCGATCTCTATAAACTAATTGAATTTTTCATATTAATCATTTTGAAAAAAAATAAAAATTTATTTTTTTAATAACAACACAAAACACCACCAAAGAAACAGCATGCAATTCCAAATCCATTTTGACTCATGTATCAATATAGTCTGTTGTTAAATGTGTTGCCATAAGTATAGTCTATTAACGAAATAAGTATAAATTTAAAAAAAAAAGTAAAATGATACGCACAATGTATTATGTATAAAGAATATTGATTAATTATAAACAAATAAAACTGCAGCTAATGGAAAAGAAAAAAACACAAACAATATATACATAAGCTTGACGCATATCCTCCTGAACAAAAGTGCATAAAGTAAAAAAATCTGAATTTAAAACACCAAAAAATATATAACGGATACTAAAGAATAATATGTGCATATAGTGTAATTATTCATATACAATTCAATAGCATCTCAATAAAATAAAATAAAAATAATTGAAGAGTAACTTGGACATAAAAGCAACTCAAAAATTATACAAATACTAAAAACAAATAAAAATTAATATGTTTACTGTGACAAGAATAATATAACAATTCAGTCTATCAAGATTTCCGAAACAAAATTTATATTTCATTATCTGTTAAAATTATAAAAAAATAATTCGATTCAATACCGCCTCGAAAAATAAAATAAGATAATGTAAAATTATTTCATGTAACGCATGGGTTACACACTAGTCGAATTATAAAGTTGAAATTAACTAAAACTTCGAAGTCGACAAGCAATATACATAATCGATACGAATAACCATGTTGCGAACTAAAATTTAGAATTATAAAGTTGAACATAGAATGATGATAAACATTTGGTAATGCATACTAAACTTCATATCTTACCACAAATTAAAAATGCTCCACTTCGTAACCATGTTGCAAGATTAACAGAAAAATATAAATAAACAAACAATTACATTTATTTTTCTAACCCTATTTATTATACAAGAAATTTAGAATATTTTTTTATATATATTAATTTGAAGTAAGCTTTTATTAGAGCCCATCTGCTCCTCACTAAAAAAAACCTTTTAGCAAAGAGGAGAAGGACTCGTTATATATTTTCCCTATGTCCCCAAAAAATTATCCACATTTTTATTTTGGGGTTATTCCAAAATATTACTTATTTTCTAAAAATAAATTCAACAAAAATTAAAAAATTTTAAATTGTCCCTTCATATTAAATATATTTGGTAATTGTATACTAAAAATCACATTTATTAATGGCGAACTTATAAACTTAAAAATTAAAACTCATTTAATGATTTAACTGTTAAAAATTTAATTTTCGATATAGAACAATTTTTTTAAGAGGAAGGGAGTACCATAATTTATTTCATTCAATTCTAGGTATGAAATAATATTAATATTTCAACACTGTCATGACTTGTGGGCCAATCAAATTCAAACGTCAAAGAAGTGAATAAAAACGGTTGAGATTAAATCAATAATCAATGAATTTTTTAATAAATCCAATTTGATGGTGGTATCATATTAAAGCCCATTTACTGTCCAGTAAAATATCTTTTCACCGGGAGAAGAGGGACTCAATTTATAACATAATTTAATTCTAACCTATCCATGAGACTCCATAATACATTTTTTTTTACTTTTAAGAATGCTTTGCAATTTTATTTTGCACAAAAACTGCGTGACAGAAAAATCATTACTCTTTTTCACTACGAATGAAAATTTAAAAATTTCGTGAAATGATTATCAGCTTATAAGTTTTATGTAAATATTTATTCAAAATGTATTTTTATCTATTCAGATTGAGTTAATATAAAAATAAAATAGAGGAAAGTAAATGCTTGCCCAATTTTGCAACATTGCATTAATGACGAACAGTATGGTTGGAAATTAATATTCTGAGGCCATAACCCATTAGGTCTACTCGGGAGGTGTAATCCTAGGACACGCAAATAATATTCCTTCCCTATATATATATATTTTTAAAAAAATTAAATTTTAATAATTTAATATTTAAACGTAACAAAATATTAAATTTATAAATATTAAATTACCATATTTTAAAATCTTTTAAAAAAATATAAATAGTCTAATTGATTTATGACACAGGAGTGAGTATAAATTAGGGGTAGCGTAGTCATTTATACACCAAAGCTACAAAGGACTCTTTTCCGCTACTTGGTCCTTTATCCATTAATCCAACTTCTAAACAAAATGGCGGCAATTGTACTACACGCGTTTCCGAACCTCCGAAGCCCCAAACCCGATGCCCAACCCGGAACCCGGCGTCTCAACCCGGTCCGGTGCCAGGTGGCGGTGGGGGAGAGACGCCACGTCACGGTGAAGAACGGCGGGGACTCGCTGGAGATATGCCGCGTGTTGAACGGCATGTGGCAGACCAGCGGCGGCTGGGGGAGAATCGACCGAGACGACGCCGTCGAGGCTATGCTAGCGTACGCCGACAACGGGCTCTCCACTTTTGACATGGCCGACCACTGTAATCTCTCTCTCTCTCTCTCTCTCTCTCTCTCTCCGGAATCAGCTACTGAGTGTGGCTGTGATGGATATTGGGGGAAACTGACGTGTCATTTTAGCACACACTTGTTTTAATTTACTCTCACGCCCCTCAAGTTTGTTTTTATAACTGATAATTACCATGGTACTTTGGCGCACACGTGTAATCTTTAATTACTCTTACGCCCCTGTTTATTGTTAGATAACTGCCATGTGATGAGAATATTACTCATTTACCCTTACTATTCTACCAAGACGCTACTTATCTGTATTATTTTATTTTTCTTATCATTTCTTAATTCAGGTACTGACAATTATGTAATGAGGCAGTCAAATTTGTATTTAGTTCTCGTATGTTAGTAGTACGAACGCGATGGAACCACCAGTGTGATTGTACACGACACTCCAAACATATATTAATACTTGTTAATTTATGCTTAGTAAGTTTTATTTTTGATATGTGAATTTGGTGATTTTAGCTTTTTTATCTGTTCAAATACCATACATACTATATATTGAAATTGTTGTCTAGGTCTACTTGATTTCTGATGTCATTGATGATGAGTTTGATCACGTATAAACGATGAAGGCTAGAAAATGCAAATGGAAGGGTGTAATAACTGAACTTTGAAAGATGTGGGGGAGGTATGAGCAAAACTCAAAACCACAAGGGCACCCATTAAGGATATTTAGTCAGATGCAAATGGAGTATATGGTTGAGAGATGAGATATCAACGCAAACAAGAACAAGCTGTACCTATAACTAATTTCTAACTGTCCAACCCATTTTATTTATTTATATACTTTTATAAGCACCAATCCCTTTTTATCAGCCTCTATATGTTGTTAACTAATGCCTTCCACTCTCCCTAGAAACCATTCAACAATGGCGGAGTTACTAAACCACTCCTTGAGCAAGTTCACATACAATTCAATTAGGACAAACTCCATGAGACACGCTGAGATTAGAAGATTGCAGTTAAGGCTGATGGTCCAGTGTGTTACGACACAAGATGGTCGATAGGAGATTGTTAAGAATGGGAAAGATTCATTGGATATATGCAAGGTTGTGAATGGGATGTGGCAAACAAGTGGTGGTTGGGGAAAAATCGATTCGGAGAATGCAGTTGATTCTATGTTTCAATATGCTGATGCTGGCCTTACTACTTTCGACATGGCCGATATCTGTATGACTAAAATTATATATAGCTTTTGCACTTGCCTTTCTAATTTCATTGATGTTTGTTTAGTTTCCTTTTTTTGGTAAAGTAACAAGTGGTGCTTTGAAATATGATATGTTAAAAAGTAAAGGACATATACACAAAAGTATGAGGCAGCAGACAAGCAGTGTGAACTTGTTAGCTACTTTAGTAAATCTCGAAAGTTCCATTAATCTTCTGGTGCCGTGCTGAGAGTGATAAACTAGTTGATAGAGGTCTTTTAATTGGATGTGTGTCCATTTTACAGATGGGCCTGCAGAAGATCTTTATGGCATCTTTATTAACCGAGTTCGTCGAGAGCGACCGCCAGAGTTCTTGGAGACTGTCAGGGGGTATATTGTAATCATATTAAATATGTATATTTATGAGTACATCATCATTGTGATACTACGCAACTTAGTAGTTCAAAAGAACACAAGGAGTGTCCTACATAGCATAGTTTGTTCATCTGAGATGAAAGTGACACAAAAATATTAATTTGCTATACAGTCTAACCAAATGGGTGCCGCCACCAGTGAAGATGACTAATAGCTTTGTGCGCCAGAGCGTCGACGTTTCACGCAAAAGAATGGATGTTGCAACCTTAGACATGCTTCAGTTCCATTGGTAAGTAAATTGTACTTGCTCTTAAAATTGAGCTACCAGCTAAATTGCTCAATTTTTGGTGGCATATCAATATCGTGCTTGTCACAGAAAATTACTTGAGGAGCAAATTTGTGAAATTTTACATGGTGGCAGTTTGATGGTTAATCTTGAAGGGGCTGAGTAGCCAGTCTCTGAATCTTCCGGAATTGCATAAATTTGTGCCATTTTTTTTATTTCTGCCACCATGCTAGTGTATCTAGATTGAAGATTTTTTCTTCTTCTTATATTGTAAATGTTCTGCACTGCATGTACTCCATTCAAATTACAGTTTCTAGTTGAAACAGGTGGGATTACTCTAATCCCGGATACCTTGATGCATTGAAGCACCTTACAGATCTCAAAGAAGAAGGTTTATAATTTCACTTTCCTGTTAATATCAAGATAAAACCTTGATTTTTGCTTGATATGAATTAATTCTTGACCAGGCAAGATTAAGACCGTAGCTTTGACCAACTTTGATACGGAAAGATTACAGATAATCTTGGAGAATGGTATCCCAGTTGTTAGCAATCAGGTTCATAAGCAATTGTATAGCTAGTTCGGTGTTTGTGCTAGAGCTTATTTATATCTGTAAAGAGTAATCCAATTCAGCTTATTGGCAACTTCTAGGTGCAACACTCCCTCATTGACATGCGTCCTCAGCAGAAAATGGCAGAGCTTTGCCAGCATACTGGAGTAAAACTTATAACGTATTTCCTCTCTCTAAAGATGATCTAGACTTACTAGGAGCATGAGCTTTTACAAGATTGCATCTTTGTCTTTGTATGAAACATTTTTTTACTGCCTCTTCCAATAAAGATAACCCTTTTCCTCTTTAAATCTAATTTGAGTGACATCCAGATTTTATTTTCGATGTTTTTTTTATGTGTAAAATGCAGATATGGAACAGTAATGGGTGGATTGTTGTCGGAGAAGTTCCTAGACACCAACTTATCAATTCCTTTTGCTGGCCCTCCTCTAAACACACCTTCGCTTCAGAAGTACAAAAGGGTAAATTCTCTTCAGGGAAAAGTTTATTTTGTTGTGTTCTCATATTTTTTAGTTCCAGTCCTTGTTTTCACAGGTTCCAGGATTGTAAATAATGGAATTTCTCGAAGCACTTCTGCTCTCATGCGACTTAAAAGGTATTGTAATTTTCTTTTCTTTTCTTTACATTGAGAGAGGAATTTTGTTTAGTAACAGTGATGGTGTGGCAGGTGGTTGATGCTTGGGGAGGATGGAGTCAATTTCAGGCTTTGCTTCGAACCCTGAAGCAAGTAGCTAACAAACATGGCGTTACGATACCCACAGTTGCTGTTAAGTATATCCTTGATCGGGTAAGCTAATTTTCTTTCTCATCAAAAAAGAGACAATGGAACCAAGTTAATTCAAATGTTGTCGTTTTTTTTCTTTTAATATTGGGATGTTTGTATGTAATTGCAGCCAACAGTGGCTGGATCTATGGTAGGTGTACGGCTAGGGCTGTCCGAGCATGTGAAAGACACGAACGCTGTGTTTTCGCTCGAACTTGATGAAGAAGATGCAAACTGCATCAAAGAAGTTCAGAACAAAGGCAAAGACTTGCTCAGTGTCATCGGGGACTGTGGCGATGAATACAGGCGTTAGTACTTAGCATCTTTTTCTCTTCATATCAAATTATATCCAAGACATGAACACAAACCCACAGTATAACTCTATGTTCATTTTACTCAGTAGCAGAATTTCAGTACATCTATACTATACGTCATCTCATATGACAGAATACATTTTTGGTATTGCCAAGTCATCCCCTCAGCAAAAGTTGCTAAAATACGGAATTGGTTACAAATCAAACATTTTGCAAGTTAAAAGAAAATCATTTAACTGCACCAATACAAATAAGATCGAGACACAAGGGAGGCAGTACATCCAGTAAAAATATCCAAGTAGTGTTGAACCAAAATCGTATATACCAGTTTGCACAAGTTTCATTCCAGCATACATGGCCCAGCCTATCTTTCCAGTTCCCAGTTAGACAATCTTGGTCTTTATAAGAGAGACACGATGTTATTGAGACTACCCATCGGGTCCCATTATGGCTGCAACTCGCAGTGTGCGAGAGGCCTGCAACATCCTTTCTTGTGAGTTGCATACAGGAATATTTGAATTTGCGTGATTTTTCATATTTCAATTCATTAGATTAAAAGTACAAAATGACATTAAACAATTCTGGCAAGTTTAATCCAGCTGCTGGTATGCTTCAGGATTTGGAATCTTTTACACTAGGTAAGAAAATGATGAGAAAAATAACAGTTACGTTGAGGGCATAATCGTGTTGGTAAACTAAATGTTTATGTGAACAGGTAATAAATAAGAGTTTCCCATGTGTATTGTTTTGAAAATAATAGATTAGATTAAGAAAGAAACCAAAGGGAATTTGAGGAAACCCAAGATGCCACTTCCAACAACTTTCAATTTATATCATTTTTCACTGAGGTTTAACTCATTTCAATTGAATAATTTGATTTGCCCCAAGTTACAATGTAAGCAATATCCTATGACAGATAATTATCAAACTGAAATTGTTAATGAGATAAACTTCCAAATTGAAAGGACTGAAAAGCGACAAAAGTGAAAGTTGTATGCTTTATCTTCAATAAATAACAATATTCAGAAACATACACTCTCCTCTAATTTGAAATAAAATAAAATTAGATATCCAGGAATCATCATGGCTCAGTTCCATTTTCCGTACACAATACAAATTAGTATCATCTTCCCGGTTTAAGTAGATTGACAAGTCCATCAATCCAATTGTCACATATACAATACAAGCCATAGAAATTGCACAAACAGCAAATGGAGATCAACGAGGGCAGCCGCTTTCTCAATCAACCTTCCTCACCAAACTCTTTAGTAAATCTATCATGCACCTCAAGATCAGATTTGCTTACAGTTGGTCTCTGTCTGGCTAAAACCTTGTCAAAATCCGTTTTAGAAATTGGAGGTGGAATAATCTGCACAACCATAATAGGATCAAAAACAAATTCCCAAAGGAAATATTGAGGCAAAAATTGTTTAAGACAATTTTATCAAAGAACATTTTATAGAAAACAGATATGTTAAATGAATGCTTTTTGTTTCCATGATAGATGCTTCCTCATAATTATGTAAAGATTTTTAGTAGGCATATATTTGCTGTCTCAACAAATATTAATGGTTGCCCTTCTGTTGAAGGTTTTCATAAGTTGCTAACGTAAAACTGTACTCAGAAATAAGCTTTGCAAGTGTCCAAAAGCAAGCCTGAGAAAGAACACAAATTAGAGAGCATAATAATCTCACTCAACTGGGTTCTTTCCACACTAAAGAATCTAAAAGGGTACCTGTGAAGCAAGGCCTTTTGCAGCAAGATCTTGCATGGTGGTTTGGATGGCACCAAGCTGTTTTGGTCCGCAAGGCATCCACAAGCCATCAGGAGTCTTCACAAAAAACATGGCATCTTGCATTTTCCGGACAGGTTCAAACAGAACATCTTTAACCTAATAAACCAATCCAAAAAAAATCCAAAGATGATGAGCAATACAAAAGGATAGTAGAAAACAGAAAATCTGTCAACAAAAGATTAAGATGCCACATCTAATTCAAGCATTTCCACTCACACAGACAGATATATCTGAACCAGAGAAACCTTCTGTTTTACGAGCCAAGTTTTCAAAGTCACTTTCGGTCAAGTTGTGAGGTGTATCCCCTAAATGCACCTGCAGAAGTAGAACCAGTCAGCAACCAAACAGAACAGTTCAAACACCATTTTTGCGTTCAATTTGTTCTCTGAAGGAATATGAAACAGTAACATTACCTTAAACATGTGTTGCCGAGCCTTCACATCTGGTAGAGGAATGTATATTCGCTTATCAAAACGTCGGCGGATGGCCTGTATTAATTTTCTATCAGCTTCATTTCATTGTCACATAAAAGCCTAGCACATTAAGGATAACACCAGTTCCACCATCACTACCTGATCCAGGGCATACGGAGTATTTGTAGCTGCAAGAACCAGAACCTTCTCATCATTGTGTCCTACACCCTGAAGAGTTACAGTGTCAGTTAAGGGACAAACAAAACTAGAACCAGACATGGAATTCTCATATAATTCGAGAGTGTAGATGAGGGAAATTTCATGGTTGCAATGATTCAGTTAAAACCTCACCAAATATAAGTAGAGAAAGATAAGAGAAACATAAAACAATTTGTGCAGTTCTTCTCAGTTGTAGTTTCATATAGTGTAAAAAGATAAAAGGGGAAGCTATAACACATATGTGCAGTTAATGAATTAACATGTGAGAATGATTAAAACTACAAATGGCGAACAATTAAAGTGTCCTGATATGATAAAATCAATTTACACAAGACATACCTGCATCTGGACAAGAAGTTCTGTTTTAATACGTCTAGAAGCTTCACTCTCGTTTCCTTCCCCACGCTGTCCACATAAGGAATCTATTTCATCAATGAAGATAATAGAGGGAGCACTTTCGCGAGCCATTTCGAAAAGATTTGATACTAGCTTCTCACTTTCGCCCATCCACTTTGAAACCAGGTCTGATGAAGAAACACTGTGGAAAAGTAGCAGTTGGCACTTGCCAACTTGTTGGCCTAAGTTCATGGACATTAATAGCAGATAGAAATTTTTTTATTGAAAAATGTCGCAGACCACAGTTCACTACTACACAGAACTGAGAGATGCAAAACACTAGTCAGGATGATATTGTGTATATATCACCACCATGCAAAAGCAGTGCGCACAAAGAAAAATGACTTGCCAGACTGAAGTAAAAAGTAAGGATCAGTAAAACACGAGTACAGTCTACTCCTCAGACTTAAGCTAATTAACTTTATAATTATCTTATACTGGAACAATGACAGAAGATTTCACAGCTAATGTCTAATCCCCGCAGATAAAGGTTCCATCTCCACCTCTAAGCCCAATGTTCCTTGAATACATCAAATCACAGAATTAACACACCCCAAACTTTTCCAGTAGTATGCTGTATGCAAACTAAGAATCGCCTTTAGCCTTAGAGTTCTCTATGATAAGGATCCGGATTCTCTAATGAGTCACTGGCTAAACATTACCTCAATAAAAACACCCTTGTGGGGCAGGAGTAAGTCAAGTAACTTTACATACAAAAATAAAAAATAAAAATGGGGGAGGAGTTCTAGAATTTCCAGATATAAAGAAGAGGGGCAGCATGCAATATTCCAAGTCCACAATAAAATGAGTTAAACATCCCAAGGTGAAGAGAAACGCATGCGAATGAGCTGGAAAAGAATAAGATAACGAATTATATCTAACAACAAAGACTAGGGGGAGCAAAAGGCAAATGGAAGCAAAAGTAGCTATACAAGTTGCACCAATATAACTTGGAAAACAAAAACGAGGAGCAGAATATAAGACGGCAGAAATTTCATGCTACTTAACATAACAGTTGAATGCTGATAAACGGATAACTTACCTGAAAAAGGTCGAGTCTGCTTCAGTAGCGACAGCCTTGGCCAAATATGATTTCCCAGTTCCTGGGGGACCGTACAAAAGAAAAGCCCTCCATGGCCGCCTCTTTCCTAGAATAAAACACAAAATCAAGTACTTGTAAGATCCAATAATACATCACCACAAATATGCGCAAGCACAGAGTGTATCTATACTTTAGATGACATATACACACACATCCACGCAAGGTAAAACATTGAATCACATGTAGAGATGCAGGTAAGCATATATACTCATTAAGGATAATGAACACACGAAAATACCACTCTCCTCTTTTCTTTTTTTTCCCTTAAATTTGGCAAGCTTGCATTCTGAACAGTGGAGGCAAGGCAACTTCAAGTCATGGTTTGAACATAAAAAATAGCTCCAACCGCAATTGTGGAGTAGGGAACATGCCGAAAGGAGCATCAACAATTTACAGACCAGTCTACAGCCAGGCGCGTAAAATCAATTTCTTTTATTTTAGCTTTTGAATTGAATTTAAAATATGGCCTAATTGCATATGCGTGGCACTTCACAGCAGTTTTTATCAAGTTTCCTGTTTTGTGAGGAATAGGATGAACCTCGTCTATGCCACACATAGCAAAAGACAATCACTACATTAACATACATCAATTACAACCACGCGTAACGTAATAGAGTATCGTGACAATACTAAGCTATTTAACAAGGCACTTTCAACGGAAGTCACGAGTCTAACAATAAAGCAAAATGTTACCATATGAGAGTTGCAGTACCCAACAAAATGTAGAAGCCACAATTATGATGACAGGCAAAATTAAAGCATACTACTCAAAGAATGCGCTTAAAGATAACTATTCAACCATAACCATAAAAATATGCCTTTTGGAATATTATTAGCATGACATAATCAAGCATATGATAAGCTAGTTAATAACTGGACTATATTCACTACATCATAGCACAAACACCGATTTCACCAGCCCACGGAAATAACAAAAGAAACTCACCACGTCAAACCACATCAACTACACTCACCTCATATTAGAGTAACACCATTAAACGGGGATGACAAAAGAAAATCTCAAATCTTAGCCAAAATTCTACACTTACATCCCATATAACTAGTCTTCTCAATTAAGTACTTTAAAATCCATAGGGAACTGGATATTTATGCGTACCTTGGAGGTAGCAAGTCCACAAGTGCCATGAATTCACATCCATATTAAAATTGCACTAGGGCTTCAACATCATGGATTAGAAATGACTAGCATACTACCAATGTTATAGAGGCTCTTGAGACGCTCGGGCGAGGTGAGGTGACGCCAGGGAGCATAATATAGGTCCAAGCGAGTGATGCCACTAAAGAGCTACCTCGGCTATCACCTTGAGCTAAAGAGCCAAAGAGAGTGTCTCCCTTACATCATGCTATTCTTCTATCTTTTTTCTATTTCTTTCATGAGAAATCATATTATTGCCATGATTTATTATTACTTATAAAGAAAGTAATACTAGTATAAACCATAAAAAATCATGTACGATATATCAAAAAGCTACTAGTTATTATCCACACCAATAACAAAAAGTGTATGCTTCCAAATCTGCCAGGAAAATAAAATATTTAGGATGTTATGCTATTCCATTGAGAAAACAATTAGCGCCTTGCATTATTCGGACAATCGAATTGGTTGGCCCTCAGCTCATCAAGGCTTGGCTCCTTGAGGGTGCCAAGCACTTTTAACAACCACATGTACCATCAGGATTTTCAAATCCCAATGTCAAAAGCATGCATCCCCAAATCAGATTTTACTCTGTAACAATCTGAAATCCTTACAGATTTGAAATCGCCAAAACCAAACGCAATCTTATAACAATATGTTCCCTAGTTAAGATGAGAACACCATAGTATGACAGATAACTAACCAACAAAGAACTGTGGGAACTTGACGGGCAAGATAACAGCCTCCTGCAGCGCCTGCTTGGCCCCTTCTAGTCCCGCGACATCATTCCACTTCACATTTGGCTTCTCCCTAATAATCGCCGAGTTGAGCCCCGCCCTGAGCTTTGCCTCCTCCCCGTCCCCTCCCCCTCCGCCCTCCCCATCCTTCGGCTTCCCACTCTGTTGAAATAATATAAAGAAGATAAAACACAATTGTTATTGATGTGTTGAGCTACAAAAAGCATGCCTCTTTATATAGGCAAAAATCCTAAGGTTTTGTTTGATTGCAACTTTTAAGCAAATAAAACAATTTATTTCTGACTGAAAAAATATGGACACATCGCATCAAGCTTAAAATTCCAGCTTATTTAGAATTTATTCGGTTGCATCTTTTAAGCAATTATGCCAACTTATTTCAGACTAAGAAAAAAAATATTGTATTCCAGTTAAAATTTCCAGCTTATTTATGCCAAAATAGCAAACAAACGCAACATATGAGCAGCCAAAAAGCTGTGGTTTATAAGGTGCAACCAAACAAGCCCTTAGCTCAAAACAGCAAACAAAGCTCAGCTGTGAGCAGCCAAAAGTGTCCATCTTTAAAGAAAAACTGAAAAGCTATAGCTTATAAACAGCAACAAACGAGGAAATAAGAGTCCTATGCTACACATGAAATAAATCTAATCCTTCTTCCTATATATATATATAAATATATTGTAATACCTTGGGCCTGGTGGCGACGGCGGCCTCCCCTCCGGGGGCGGGGGGAGCCCCTCCGCCCTCGTCGAGGACAGCGCGGATCTCCTCTGCTATGCGGAGGTACTCGGTGAACTTCTGGGTGATGGCCTCGCGGATCTTCGGGTTCTTCTCGTACTTGAGGTGGGTTTTGAAGTACTCCAGAGCGTTCATGTATAGCGGGAAGGCCTTGGCGTAGTTCCCAGCATTGTCCTCTTGTACGGCTTGCTTCACGTACTCGATCGCCTGCTCCTTGAAGTTACTGTACATCTTCTTCGATCATATATATATATATATATATGTGTGTGTGCGTATGTATATATTGAAGCCCTAACCGTAGGTGTAGGAGAAGAGAGAGGAATTGGATGATCGGAGCTTCGATTGGGGTTGACTCGATCTGGTTGGAAGGGGATTGGAATTGGATTTTGTCGAATTTGATCGATGACTGGTTTATTTTGGGGGAGAAGATTCGGGAAATTTGATAAATGTTGAATTGTTATTCAATATTAAATTAAAAAATAAAGAATAATTTGTGAAAAAAAAATTATTACTTAAATTATAGTAAGTATACAATAGATCTAATAAATTAGAAACATTATTCGTCAATTATTGTTTAATATTAAAATTAAATATAAATGAAAATATAATGAATATATTGTGAAGAACAATTTTTCACTTTATTCAAGTTTTTCGAATTCCTGGCATTTTTCGAGTTCTTCGTGTTCTATAATGTTTTCAGTTTGCTTCACATTTATGTATTATTTTTAATTTTATTCATTTTTGTCAAGTGCAACTGACAGTGATAAATATAAATAAAATAT
>MKEJ01054393.1:0-10229 GCA_001753735.1 Embelia ribes
GATTTATCCTCGGTCAGGGTCGAACCGAGTATATTAATTAAATATTTTTAAAAATTACAAAAAGACCCCAAAAGTTGCAAGAAAATTCAGATAACTCTTGGATTCTCCAAGTGTCTTCAATACTGTGCAGGGAAATTGAGTTTAAAGGATACGGACTTATGTAATTTCGTCTATATGCGTCTATGCTTGCCACTTGTGTGATAAGATATCACATATTCATCAACATAGGTCCCTTCGATTTGGGGGCTGATCCTCAAACTTAGTTTTTATAACCTAAAGGTTGATTTGGGGAAAAACATTGACATAAAAATTGAAACGTAGGGAGTAAAGGAGTTGAATTTGAGAAATCACTTTTCATATTACCCCATCCAAATATAATAGATCCGATCTCAAAAGTCAAATCCTTTTTCCAAATTCTCCAAGTCTGCTTTTCGGCTTCATAACCCATCTCTACTCTCAGAACCAATCTCTACTCTTACTGTTTAAATTTGATGCCAATGAAAAAGAGTGCCAAACATATTTTCAGTCACAATTATTTTACAATCACTAGCACCAAATAACATTTAAATTAAGAAACACAACTTAAAATACAAATATGTTGAACTGTTTTAGAAAGTTAAAGTTGAATAACAAAGTATCATGAAAAACAACATGAACTGCACGTTCAAGCAAACCCCAATTACATGCCCGAGTGTGCAAAATGAGCATCTGATGTTTTATAATTATCTTCATCATCAGCTCTTTCGAACCTTCACGTATAATCAGCTACCGAGTTAATGTTATTACACTGTTTCACCGAGTCACTAAGTAGTAAGATTAAACTAAACAATCGAACTCTGGTTATACATATTATACAACACAAACACGACTTCTTCGAAAAGTAGATCCAACCTCCAAAATAGCACATCTGAGTCCCTATTTAGAGTCTTATGATATTTGGGTCACACAACTATTTCCAGCAAACCCATATTATTAAATTCTGGACAATATCGGCTGGTTATTTTACCTTGACGACTTGTGTAAGTTACAGTTTCTTTGGCAAGTTATATGCTTTCTTAAGGAACTTTGTGGCCACCTCATCGTATCTGTGGCACAGCACCCTTAGAAGTGTGTTTGGTTCGGCAGGACTCCACTGACCCGAAGTTGGAGGAAGTGGAAGCGGAAGCGGAGGCTTGGGTCTAGAAGAATAACCGTTGATATCTTCGGTGACTCGTTTAAATTCTTCAATTAGGCTCACGGTATCATAATGAAATAAGGTAAGAACACTTTTCACAGTCTTGGAAACCTTATCTATCAGTTCAGCTGGTAATCCATCTCCGTTGGACCAGAACAGCTCCATAAGGAACTTGAAATCCTCCTCTAAAATCACGCAATCTTGCCTTAAGAAATTACGAGAAGGGCCCCCGGCAAGCAAAACGGACAAGAACCCTTCGAAAGAGGCTTTCATGACATCTGTAATGATACGGGTCCGGACTCTGTCATGCACTGTCGCTGATAACATCTCCAAATACTGATCAAGTTCTTGAAGGAAAGGTTCAATTCTAGACGAAGAGACTTCGCCCACATAAAGGCCATCCCAAAGAACATGGCTCAGATCATGAAATACAACCTTATAAGCAGTTGCCTCACAAAGTTGATGTATCCCCTCCACACATGCAGCGGCTGAAAGCTCGAATTTCTTCCCCATTCGACTGGCAAAATCTTTTTCGTAAGTGGAACTAGAATTGCTCAAATTGTTGATAATCCTCTTTCCTAAAACGTCCAACTCTACCCGAATTTGCTGCAAAGTATTGACGCGAACACATAATTGTGGTATCCCAAGTGAATTATCATCAAATTGAGGTCTCCTCTTCTGAAGTGTATGTGACTTGTCTTTCTTCTTAAATAATCTTGATTCAGTTCTGCATCTCGTCAATGCAGGCATTGCAGGGATGAAAGTACTGCATGTGCCTGCATATTGAGAGAGATGAAAATAGATTAGAAGGTCGGTTTTGTATTGGTACTGGTTTTGAAAATTGCTTGGAAAAGATGCTTATCAAAGTATCTTATGTTAGTGCTTTCGAAGTGTAATTAAGAGGTTGGTTTGAGAAACAGTTAGGTACTTAGCACTTGCTTATTTGAAAGGAGAAAAATGGAAAATATATAAATGTGTTCTAATTGTCATCTGCTCGTTCATTGCGTAAAAATTTTAAGGGAGTTTACCAGAAAATGAAATTATAAAAAGCATAACAACTTTGAAGCCAAGTGCTTATCAATCAAACTCCAAAAAATGTCACCTTTATTTAAATATTTGAATCATCCAGCGAGACTAAATAGCAAATTGAACTAATTATAACAAGAATGTTGTTCTCTAGTGCTTACCACAGCCACTTTTTGCCTTCATTATGTATCGTTGAAGACATTGATCAAGACCATTCATCAAGTCAGGAAGTAAATCTTGATGCCTTGTTATTGGCAACAAAAAGAAAGCTTCTACAGTTTCATCTATTGTTCGTAAAACTTCAACAGCAGAGGGAGCAATACGATCTTTGTTGGCTTGTAGGCTCCACACCTTCAAAGCAACAATCAAAAAGATAGATGGCATGAGCATACAGTTGATAAATTCTAGAAGTCTCTGCAAATATGGCAAGATATAACAAAGTTGCCAAATAACGAGTGCTTAGCTCAATCATATAGAAATACCGAACAAGTGTGCATGAGAGAGATGACACAAACACTCAAGACATTAGCAGATGTAAATATCACTTTAATGGTTTGCTTCTCAAATGGTGGACTACTAGCTGCACAGAGATAGATGCCTAAAACAAATTACCTTCGCGATATTTTAGATTGAATGAAGGATAATCAAATATTCTTGTATATGCCATCTACATATACAGTTGTCTTCTATTAGATGCAGTAGCTGACAACTATATTATATAGAATAAGAAAAGACCAAACTTAGTTTGACCATTTCCTCCATTCTCCAATACTTTAGCCGGAAAACACATTATATCTCCTGTTCTTTCATTGTACTTATTTCTGGAAGAAGAAAAGAACAGATATTGTCATAAAAACCCATCATATACATTACACAAGAGAGAGAGAGAGAGAGAGACATGCGACTGTCTATACAATGTGCAACAGGAACAAAAAACAATGAAATATGCTTGCGTAAAACATTTAACAGGAAAATGTTTGGACTCCAAAATGCCGGAGCCTAAATGAAAATTTAACAGGTTGCTTTGTTTCAAGGGAAAGTCCCACACACTGCCAGATTAAACTGAGTTTTCTATACACAAATTCTTGTATGCATACCAATACTCTCAACGGCATGGATAAGTAGGACCATCTCACTCACCTAACTGCCAACACTTCCCCTCTAACCAGAGAAAAAAAGGACAAAAAGTAAAAAGTATATAGTATGTACAGCTAAGTGTTAGATCAAAGAAAACAAACTATCAATTAGATTGGATCCAATATAAAGAAAAATATAAAGCATTAATTTGTGTTACCAATAAACTAGAAACGTATAGCGTACCTCTTGTTTCAGATTCCTGTCGACCCACTCCCCAAGTCTGTCCACTCTGGTCCTTATCCACGCCCTTACTAGACCTGTAATCATAGCTTCAGCCTCGAAAGGAATCATCTCTTGAATAATCGCCTTACCACCATCTTCACTTTCCACCGAATCTTCAACAGCAATTTGAACTAAAAGCTTTTCCAACTTATCGGCAGCCAGCAATATTTGCACAACATCAGGTGACAACTCATTAATACCTGATACAAATTGTTTAAGTTCATTTGCATAGGAAGCATGAAAAGTGGCCACAGCTACACCAGCCGAAAGAGGGTGCCACCTCTTAAGTACAGGACTGTATACGTCCTTCTCGTTAAGAGCCACTTCAATGATTTCTTGAGCGAGAATACAGAGGATAGGAAGAGGATTTCGCTGGTTTTTAGAGGCGCGCTTGCTTGCTTTAATAGCTTCCATTTTCTGTAATAAGGCAGGCAAATTCAAAAGGGAAAAAGCAAAAAAACAAGTCATTTATATTCTCAATCCGAGATTGGGCGAAACAAAAAAGTTTACATATGGTTCATGAAAATACAAAAAAAAGGAGATAAAAGAAAAGAATTGTTCTTCTCTTTCTTTTCCAATCAAAAGCACGAAGAATAAAATTCAGTACTTCTTCGAAATCCTTGCTCGAGTTTAATTCTTCATTTTCCGGATTAAAACTAAATTTTCTTCAGTCATCCTCAATATCTTACAAAAATACATCAACCTATCTATTAGTGCACATCAGAAAGTTGAAATTTGCCATTGGCCTTCCAAACATGAAAAAAATTTAGATTTGGCACCTTCACAAGAATATTTTGGCCAGCCCACCGGTGACTCAGCAATATTAAGGTATAATCTGCGAAAATGGATTTTGCGCATACTGCCGCAGAAAAATGATGATAAAAAAGAACTAGCAGTCCAAAAAACCAGTTCACATACCAATATGCAACTATTGAAGCTTATAGAATGGAGGGTAGAATATCTCACGAAATCATTGGAACGTTACCATCTAATGTCTAATAAAGAGAATAACAAGTTTAGGAAAAGAGTGAATGCTGAAGTACAAAGGAAAAGAGTTCAATGACTGATGCGTCATGCTGGACAGAATTTCAAATTTATAATTTAAGTGCTGGAGGTGCTTCCATTTACTTGCCTGAAGATAAGCTCGGCGCACAGACAGCCTGATGTAAGTATCAACCTTGTTATGTGCTATGTCAACATCTTTCCTTTTCATTCGGTATTCACACGAGATATCATCTTCCAATATTTTAGCTGCCAATATTGCCATTGACGCAACTAATTGCATCAATTCAGTGTTACCACTATAAAAATGATCATGATAAGCACAAAGCAATTTCTCAGCCCAATCCAAAATTAGACTTGCTATCGATTTTAAGATCGCCGAAAGACGGGAATCCTCAATTGTTTTTGCATCCTTTTCAACTTCGATCAATAGATTATTAGCAGCGAACAGTAGGTCACTTTCACCTTGTCCAGTACAGACAAAGCGGTTAAATAATACCCATGAAAACATAAGATTATGCAGTGTTTGATTTATTCCAAGAATAACCCAAGTCTTCTTTATGAGTTCTAAGACCTCATCAAGTTCTTCAATTAGTGATGTTGGTTCATTCAAATCAAAGCAAGCTTCAAGAAGAGCTTGGTATAGTCGGAGATTAAATGGAACCCCGTCGGCCCAATGGCATGTTTCGGACATAGATCCATCAGATGCTCTGAATGCAAGAGAAAAAACAGTATTTCGAAGAATTTGCATGGATTCGCTTTGTTTTCCAATTTCCATGGGCTTCTCTAGAGCCCCACTAACTATTTGTCGAAGCTTTTGAGAGGAACTGTATGTCCTATCTAAAGGGAAGTGAGGATGACAGAGTAAGCCTGCCTCGAGTAATTTTAAATTTCTTTTCTGCCATGCTTCATATTCCTTCTGGTCAGAAAAATCTGAAGGCTTAAATTGCTGCAATAATTCTAGTGGTAGAACCATCGATTCGATTCGTCTTCCAAGCTGGAAAAATAACACAAAAATGATAACAGTTTAACACACTAAACATTTCAGTAAAAAAGACACGAGTTAATGTTCAACAGCTTTTTCATGGAGTTTCAACGAGAAAAAGCATACGCAAGATAAGCCTTTACACATTGGTCATTAAATGGATAAATACCAAACATAAAAGTTGAGCACATTAATTACTGAGCTACAATGGAATTATAAGCAGATGATAACTGCTAAATTGCGTGAGTATTTCTTTTTCAACATATTTTCAAAATATCTCTTATGATGTGATCGACAATAGCTGAAATTAACAACCAACTTTGAATATGTATCCACTATTAAAAAAAGAAAAAAAAAACAATATATAGAGCTACTAAACAACAGAACTCTATCAACGGTTTTCCTACAAAGCACTATAAGTAGGAACATATTTCTTTTGTTTTTTTTCTTTTGTTCTTCTTGGAGTGGATGGAATCTTCAATCTCTCTAGACTCTAAAACCAAAATTCAATGTTTGCTCAGGAAAAGAGAACTCGGGAAATAATATGTATCACGTTTTGCCATCACCCCGTCATTGGGGAGAGTAGTTATTGGTTGTGAAAATTTAATCATGTGAAATAAGGACAGACTCGTCGAAAAATAAGGACTATGATTGAAAATGGTTGACGCATAAGTGACCTATCCACGAGCACTATCATTGCCCAAAAACTCGCCCACTCAAGAATTGTACTGCACAAGATGTTTCCCCTCTCATGGTTGCCCGAAACTCTCTGCCTGTGCACATCACATTCAACCACTTTTTCACAATCCTTTTATAATTGATGTCATCAAACTTATTTTACTTCAAATGTTCTAAATATTTTCTTAGCATATCTTCCAAATCATGAACCAGATTAGATTTTAATCACTCACGGATGGGAGCCCCTTACACAAATGTAGTAGACATACATCGGAATCTTCTTAACTAACAAAAAATAACTTACAATTTAATGGTTCACACCTTAATTTGAGAGGCTCGAATCAAAAATTGAACCCCACTATATATTGTAGGGCAGTGAACAACAGTTGCATAACAAACCCCTATCACTAGCGCCATGGAATACAACTGCTTGATGAAAGGTTGAGAAATCTTTGGCATGTCTTGCCGTGAACCTGGCTTTGTGTTATGAGCATGAGTGGGCGGATGTGTGGGGATTGGCAGAGAAATGTTGGACGAGCTACCATAACAGTGAACAGGCACAAGCACTTATCCTACATTGGGTGAGGGATGGGAATACGCTATATAAGTAAATTTGTGAATTTACTTAAAACAATGTGTTTAAAAATTTGTGCACACACCGTGTGGGTTAGATTCTATCCGCAACTGTTCATGCAAGTTTGTTCCATATCTTTTCTAGGAAATCTTTTCTATATCTTTTCTAGGAAAGGCATATACCACTGATAGCAGTCTGCTTTCTCCGTGTGTTCAGCCCCAAGTTAAAGAATGGGCAATCCTCCGCTGTGGGTAAACGGGAAACCAGATTCTACAAAAGCGAGGAAAGGCTGCACTGCAATAGGAAAAGCGTTAAGACCAGAGCTTTTTGTAGTGCTAGCAAGAATGCAAGGCAATACTAGCCTTACAGTCCAAGGAAGAAGGAATGGATAAAAGATCCCACGAACAAGGTTGGTGTGGGCAGCTAAGCGTGCCCAGGCCGAGCATTCAGAGGTGGGTGACCCATAAGAATTTTCAGCATTGCACGAACAACTTTACCCTACTGCAGTATGCTATTTATAATATCATGGCCTTATATTTCTCTGCATGTTATACTTCAAGGACGCATTCTCCATTACCCGTTTTTGTTTCTAAATTTAGCAAATTATCAGCAATAAAACAATGGGAGTTGGCTTCTTGTTTACATGACATTTGAAATATAGTTGTTCCTAGTACACACTTCTCCTGAAATTGATATCGATGGTGTTTAAAACTTTAACTTGGATAGTTTTACTGGTTAGGGACATATACGCCTCAATATGACATCAATGTTAAGGGCCTGTTTGGAGGAATGGCAAAAGTAATACTTTTGTACTTTTTTACTCAAAAGCAAAATATGTTATTTGTTTGCACCAGCAAACGTAAAATACTTTTTATTTAAAAATACCAAAAGTATACTTTTTAAGATTTTGTTAATTTTTTCAAAAAAAATATACTTTTTTCGCACTGTATCGTGTTACTAACTACTTTTCATAATTCTCAATAAAAAAAATATTTTTTTTAATTTCTACCAAACATGCGTATAATAGTTACAAGTATTATTTAAAAATATATTTTTCCATATCAAACAAAAAAATATATTTTGTTTTTAATATATAACCCAACTAGCCCAATATGAGTGTTACGAGTTTTTACCCGGAAAACAACCTCTATGGTTCACTAAGCTGTCCACATGCGCGCCCGCACTCGCACATATATATATATATATATATATATATATCAGCAATCAAACAGTAATTAAACCAGAAAGCAGATTAATTCACCTGACCAGCAGTATCTCTGAGCCGCCCTCGGCGAACCCTCGAATCAGTCCGTTGCGACACCCTCATCTGAACCCTACCCACCTCCCCCGCCGGCGCCGCCCTCCTCCACCTCCCCGGTGACACCGACCTCTCCCTCTCCCCTCACTCCCAGAGCCTTCTTCACCTTGCTCGCCGCCGATGACGTCATCGACCTCCTTAACACGGCCGGCCCCGCCGCCGACGCCGACCTCGAGATGTACGTCAGCGGCTTCCCACCGGAGCTCCGGCACGCAGCCACGAGGATCTCGTAGGCCGTTTCCCGGAGCTCCGGCTCCGAGAGACGGACGCCGAGGTGGGGTAAGGGGTCCGGGAGCTCGTTGGAGGGCAGATTCGTCAATTCGCCGCCGGGGCTGGTGCCTCTAGTCTTTCTTATCGTCATTATCGAATTGGCTTATCTCGATTGAGCTCTGTGTGAGTATAATTGCAGTTGAATTGAGTTATTGTGATTTGAGAAGTGTGTGTGTGTGTGAGAGAGAGAGAGAGAGAGAGTTAATATTCTTACTTCGATCGGAAGGTAGAAAAAATGGCAATGAGATTTTATGTGCAGGTTTATATACGGTATATATATATACACACACATTGTTACAAGTATTTCACAAGACGTTTTAAAAATATAATAATTTTATATCAAACTATAATAATTTTTTTATAATATATTAATTATATTATATGATATTACATATTATAAAAAAATTATAATATATTGGATATAATATTTATTTTAATTTAAAATATTAAAATTAATTTTAATACTATTATCATTTTTTCAAAATAAGTTAGGTGCAAGATTTTCATAAAAAATCGAACCATATATATATTTATATATATATATATATATATATATCCATATATGTATGCGTGTGTGTGTGTGTTTGATAAATCAGACCATGGATTTTGAATTTATTAAATTAAAAATGTAAGACTAAATTGATTAAATATGAAGTCATTTTGGTGTTTTCGTAATTTTTACATTCGACAAGTGAACGAAGGTTAATGAACTTGGTCAATTGAAAATATTGTTTAGTAGTAAATGATAACTAAGTGTAAGCAGTCATTTGGATTTAGGGCATATATTATTTTACCACATGTCCTTTTAGTTTCAAACTTCAAAATTATAAAAAATAAAGGAGAATATTAGAAAAATATTAAATAATGATTGGAAATTGAGATAGTTTCATTAATCTAATTTGATGAAATCTACTCATAACACTTTCAGTTCACCCCATCATCTATCAGTTCATTTCGCTTAACCCCCCTCATCTGTCATGCGTTTCGCTTCACCCCTCCTTTCACACCTTAATACCGAAACTACCCCTCCATATCAAACACCGTTAAATTTGAAGGAGGATTTCTTAACTGTTTATGCTTTCTCTCGTCTGTTTCTCTCTCTACGTCTCTCTCGCTGATCACGCTTATGTTCAAATGAAAAGGAGCAAATGAGGACTTTTTTGCCTTATTAACATATTTTTTTTAAATTATTTCCCACAATAACACACCAATTAGATTTATTTCCAAACAAACACACTTTATTAAAAAAAATGCATTTTATTTATGCGTTTTCTATATAATTACGTGGATCCCACATTAACGGCGTAATTAACAACGGCACCAAATTTTTTCATACTGAAAGCGCGCTCTACTATTGTGTTTTTATTATAAATATATTTTCTCCTGAAAACGCATTTTAATAGTGCGTTTTCCATATAAATATTTCCTTTTGAAAGCGTAGGAAATACATGCGTTTTATGTATTGACCTAAAAACAATGAAAACGCATTTATTAAACACGCCTTCAGTTAACAAAGAAAGCGCATAAAAAGTATGTGTTTTCAACATAATCATTAATCCATTAAAAACGCACCTTTATAATGTGTTTTATGCATTGAATTTTAATTTTTATGTTATATATACGAAGCATTAACTCTCTCTCTCTCTCTCTCTCCTCGTATACATTATTTCCCCATCTCTCAGGAAAAGAAGCTGAGAGCCCTAACTCACGAAACCCACCACCACTCGCAACAACTCGCCGTCGGCGCCTCCCCACTGTAGCAACACCACTCCGGCGCCTCCCCACAGCAGCACCGGCCCACTATTATGTAAATAGTAATAGGTTCGTTTTGTATGAATTGATG
>MKEJ01054405.1:0-10076 GCA_001753735.1 Embelia ribes
GTACATTCCAAAATAACGTTGTTCCACTTGTTCTAAAGATAAATATTTGGATTCTAAATATAATAAGTTTTGATCATTTGCTCTTGTTTCGGTGTATTCACATCATGGTTTCAAAACTCGTCCATTGTGGGCCGATATATCAGTGAGCATAGAATTTTTATTCCTATAGGCTGAAACCGTTATATATTGGCGTTGTATTGGTCCGTCACGACCGTTACAAAAAAATTAAAAACTAATTTTGCGAAGATGGAAAATATTTCCAACTTAGATTTCAACAACCATTATGCTATGGCGGTGTAGCCGTTACATTATTATTGTTACTATTACACAAATTGGTGTATATGTTGTCCCTTTAGAGTTCCTATTTGCCGCAAAAGCCATGATTGTGACACAATCAGTTGGTTAATTTTTTTCTTCACAAAGAAATTGAAAAATTGGTGATGAAAATGAGTCGATATCTTTGCTCCGGGTGTATATTAAAAAAGTTCCCAATCAGGCTAGGCTTCAACAACCATAAACGATATTTGAAACTAAAATGATTTCTCTTTTATCCATCTGTTTAGTTCAGATGTTACTGAATGATATTTAGAATTTAATCCAACTAAATAAACTAAAATTATGTCCCTGATTACATATAATGAATTAACTTTTCTTCCGGTACTATAATTAGCTGTCAACACTATTTATTTAATGGTAAAGTGTGGAATAATTGGTTTGAAAAATAAGATAGCCAATGGCCTCCAACTGTGAATGTTTGTGATAATTAAACTTTTAATAGAGATTAACAACAGAAAAATATGCATAAATTAAATAAAAATGTGTAGATATTAAGAATAAAAATATCAGTTGGAGGAAATGGAGTGATCATCGTGCTAGAAAGAGAATGGGAAAGAAAGAAATAGGGGGAGAGAAGGGGAACGTGTATCTTGGTGGGACAGTTAGCGGGTTAGATAAATTACATTTTTGCCCTTTTATAACTGATGATAATAATATCATTTCGGTTCAGTTTAATTGTAAATTAAGGGAATTGAAAAGGGCAATATTGGTACATGACAAAATTTGATGCAACTTCATTTAGGTAATGCTTCGCCTTTGTATAAAGATTATCCCCTCATTATACTGACACCAACTGAAAATAGCTTCATGGTAGCACCAAAATAAAGGTTAAGGCCCTGTTTTCATTTTCAAAATCTTACTTTTAGTATATTTTCATTTTCGTCGTTTTCTTTTGCATTTAGAAGCAAAATTTGATTTTTCAGCTGATGGTAGAAGAGATCAACTTGTTTTTTGCGACTCCCTCTGAGTGAAAACTGGGCTTGTTTTTTAAGTCTATTTGGGACATGAAATTGTTATTTGTTTCCATAAAGGAAGAGATATTGGAAATGATTTGAGTAATGAATATGGTAACTAGAATAGGAATATTATGTATATATAGAAACTATAAACTCAACATTAATAAGGGCACTTGTGGTCAACCTTCTCAATTCTATATGGAAATTTGGCTTGATAGATTTCTCCAAGTGGAGTTAAACCAAAGTACCAAACTCTATTGTCTTGCTTTATGCTAACAATAAAGACATTTAAGTTTCCAAAAAAAAAATTAAAACACAAAAGCAATAGTGACATTGTTTGACTTTACAAATTTTTTATAGGGTAATACTAATATTGCAAATTTAATTTAATTGCAATGAACCGAGGGCCGCCCCGAAGACGTGATGGATAATTCTTGCATGGCGAAATTAGATCGTTCAATTTTAAATTAATGTTTGAAATTAAATAACTTTTTTAATTTAAAATTTACATAATATTTATACATTTAAAATCACAATAATTTAAAAATCAATAGTCTAGATTTGCCGGGCAGAAACTGCCTAATACCCTTTCTAGTTATTGTTGCCACTTCCAATTGCAATTATCTCCGTCGGTGTCACGAAATTAGCATGTAACCGTCTTGCAGAGCTCCGTTTACTAGCACAAACTTTCCTTTAGTCCAGATAAACACAAGTAAAATTTTTCATTAGTTCCATTTAGTATATGAATTTGTTGTACGAACGGATCCATCTGACGACATATTTATCTTCCAAGAAAACAAACAGAATTAAAAAATTTACAACTTGTGTGAGAAAAGAATTTTCTGTTCGAAATTACAACTCATGAGATGAAACCTCTTAGAGCTTACCTAAAATGGTTACTCCCTTAGGTACTTTAGGATAGATATCAGTTTTGGAAAAATTAATGAAACGTAAAAACTTGAAACAAACAGATTTTTTGGTTCAAAAACACTCGGGAAAACAAGAATATCCCAATCAGACGTGCCAACATTATATCCAAGAAGTTGTCCCGTTATCTACGTATACACGCAACAAATGCTTTCGTTGATTATTTTGGTTTTTAAGTACATAAGAAAAAGCAAGGCCATTTTATTAATACAAGCATGCCGTCTTCCTGCAGGCACAAAGTCACTCTATTCTACCAAATGTTACCTTTTGAAGTTATCTCGCTTTTTTCTGTTCATATGGATTAGTATATTATTAACGCAAAGTTAAATACTATTATAAACTTGATATTTTGTTAAACTCGAATTTTATATTTAAATAATTTTTCGCTGGGTGAACTTTCATATTTATTTATAATCAACTCCTTGCCAAAAAGTACTACATATTTTAATGGACTTGATCTCAATACAAGAAATGTTTTTTCTTGTTATGTACAATAACTTTCTTTTTACAAAATTACAATATTTTGAGGACTGATTAATTATTACTATGAATTGAGGGTAATTTGCTATAACTATTTGTATTTAAAAACAAATTGAAAATATTAGAAGTAAAATATTCTTAATTTACAGTACATGATCCTCAAAATATAATATTTCTTTCTTGTAAATTAAAAAAAAAAAATTATTGTAACAAGATGACTTCCTATTTTAATACCTTAATTTTAGTATCGCATTTCAACATTATTCAAAAGTATTTGTCACGTGCTATTATATATGTAATGGATGCCTGCGTTGATTATTTTGGATTTTACTTTTCTAGAAAAACTTCTTGTTCTAACCATTTTGGTCTCCTTGGCACTGAGCCACCATATACTTCAAAATGTTCCCTTTTGAAGCTATCCATTTATTATTATTATTATTGTTGTTGTTGTTGTTGTTTTTGTTGTTTTTATTATTATTATCTATATGTACGTATTAATATTGGTCTATAAGCAAGATTATATAATTACTGTATACACTTGAATTTGTACTTCGATTATTTGTTGTTGAGCCTTATATTTTATTTTACTGGCTAATCAACTGCCTACAAAACATATGCACATTTCAATACCTTAACCATAGTATAGAGACACAAAAGACACATATATACTAGTTGTCCATTGATCAATTTGATTTGTAAAGTAATTCAAAGTAAAAATGCCATAGGCACCCGCTTTTCATTATCTCTATTAATTCTACAATCTCTATGTTATGGTACACAATACATGTGAGTGGACGTGATAATCGTGATTATTACTTATTTTTTCCATCCAATTTATATTGTTGACTACGAAAAATCTAAATTTTTATAGCAATCATATTAAATGAGTTCAACTATTTTAAATAATTAACTGCTTCCATATTTGCCCTTACCATAATTAATAAACGATGTGGTTTGGAGATATTGAGTGGTATAAATCACATTAACTGAGGGTAATTTAAAAATTTACAAATTCCTGCACATTTATTTTTAGAAAGTATACAATTTTTTATCATTCCAAAATAGTAAAAATGACTAAATAAATGGGATGAAGGGAGTATATATTATTATCTTTATACACATAATAACGTGGCAATGACAATTATGTAGGCGTAGCACTGTCAAAAATTACAGAAGTACAATTTTATTAAGAAATTATCTATATCTTAGCTATTTAAGCTAAATTATGTAGTATAAGTTGGTGACGGTAACACTTTTGTTTTTAAGAAATCACAATTATTTAAGTAGAAATTAGTTACTGTGATTGAAAGTATATGCTTGGAATCGAGACGAATCATAAAGTACAAGGACTGAAGTTTGGTACTGAATGAGAAAAGTTAAAGTAAAGGGGCATAAAAGTAATACCCTAAAGTTGTATAATTGGGAGAGATGAATTACAATATGACCCACATGGGTATGATAACTTCACTTATACCCCGTCATATTTTCTTCATTACGTTGTGATCACATTTTCAATTTGACTAGAAAGTAGAGACTTGATTTACTTTTTTGAACTCAACTTTCCTTACCTTGATCTACCCTTACTTTTGAAAAAAAATAAAAAAATCACCCCCTCTATGTAACTGAAAACTGAAGCAATTACGATCCTTTTAGATCAAATGATGGCTCTCGAGCCCATCCCGTGGTCTTTTCTCTAAGGAAAATGGAGATTGAAGATAACCAAAGTTTAACATATCTCTTGAGAGTAAGCGGAGCTTCTAAAGACGGTAAGTTATCGACTCATTTTCCTTCGCCAATTTATTTATTTATTTTTTTGAAACAAAAAAATGATTAACCAACCGATCATGTCGCTTGTGCAGGGAAGAGTAACTCTTCGAAAGGAACAATATATGTGCCAGTACTGCCAAACAAGAACAAATGAATCATAATTATTCTATTTAATATCTAAACATTATCCTCAGAACAAGCAGAATTTGAACTTTTTGTTTGATTTGAATGATAATCGTGCCAAATATGAAGCATGGTTGAAAAATATTATGATCACATGTAACAAATCCTGTTTCAGGAAGTGTAATTTATGGAACACGATACATTTTGACATGATGCGGTTGCAGAAACGAGTATGGTGTTGGTTTGAGTGATGATCTACAAACTTAAATTTGATAAATATAATTGCTCCGAAAATTTTCTGGAAATGCTCGCTCGTCAATGGTTATCTAGGACGGAAGATAGACATCGAAGGAAAACTAGATATTCATGGTATTGTACAAAATTTCTGAATGATTCGTAAAATAGAAATTACTAAGCATATTAACGAGATCTATTTGTTGATTAGAGTTTGCTATAATAACTTTGCAGCATTAATTGTTATATCCCAAATATTGGTCGAGTAATTAATTACTTGCTGTTAGTGCAGAAAATCTAATTTTCTTTACCAAATCATTGAGAAGAATGATTGATCCATTATATATGTTCTTTCTAAGCATCTACTGACTAGCTAACAACTCTGAACAAGGTTTGGACACATGGTTCAAGGCGGAAGATGGGTTTTAGCCACAAACATAGAATTTTGTAATAAAAAATTTCGGTGATAATTTTGTAATTTCATTCAAAAAATTCTACTCTTGTGGCTGAAAAAACCTTCCTCACCCTTATAAATTTTTAAATAGTGTTAGACACTCTTTACCCGGTTCTACGTAGAAGCTATATATGTATTTTACACTAATCGACCCCATACTTAAAAGTGGTACATTTGTTAATATCGTATTGTAGGACTACGGTATTAACAAATCCTGTATGTAACAAATCCTGTTTCAGGAAGTGTAATTTATGAAACAGGATACATTTTGACATTACCGCAGAATCGAGTATGGTGTTGGTTTGAGTGATGATCCACAAACTCAAATTTGATAAATATAATTGCTACTGAAAATTTACTGGAAATGCTCGCTTGTCAATGGTTATTAGGATGGAAGATAGAAATCGAAGGAAAACTAGATATTCATGGTATTGCACAAATTTTCTGAATGATTCGTAAAATAGATATTACTAAGCATATTAACAAGATCTATTTGTTGATTAGAGTTTGCTACTATAACTTTGCAGCATTAATTGTTATATTGGTCAAGTAATTAATTATTTGCAGTTAGTGCAGAAAATCTATTTTTCTTTACCAAATCATGGATAAGAATAATTGATCCATTATATATGTTTTTTTCTAAGCATCTACTGACTAGCTAACAACTCCGAACAAGGTTTGGACATAGGGTTCTACGCGCAAGATGGATTTTTGACTCATGTGTAAGGGTGAGATAGATTTTTAGCCACAAAAATAGAATTTTGTAATAAAAAATTTCGGGGACAGATTTGTAATTTCATTCAAAAAATTCTATTATTATAGCTGAAAAAATCTTCTTCACCCTCACACATTTTTAAATAGTATTAGGCACTCTTTATCAAGTTCTACGTAGAAGTTTTTTTTTTTTTTTTGGAAATTATTCCATGTAGAAGCTATCTATGTGTTTTACACTAATCGACTCTGTACTTAAAAGTAGTATATTTGTTAATACGGTATTGTAGCACCACTATGTCTCTAACAAGTAAGAACAGAACAAACACAATTATCGAGTGATTCATTTAACTTCAGAACTGGGGCGTAGAAGACCACCTAGTATCGCCTTAATTAGGCCTCTGATTTTGGATCCATAATGAGATGTTTTTATTATGAATATATCAGATATACAAGGAAACTAGCTACATTGCACGTATTCAACGTTTTTACACGAGTAATTCAATCTGCTTAAATGTGTTTCTAGCATTACAATTATTTTTAATATTGTTTAAAGAGACATTTATCTATTATATATATATTATATATGTGCATCATTTATTATGCAGTTATGCATTCTTAGCATCCCATACTTGTGACTATCTGTTGTTTGCACGTTTATCATTGTATCCTCATGATTTGATATGAAAAAGCAACTACAATGAGAGTAGTTTCAACATTGTTACGGTTTTTACTGAGATATTGGACGATATTAAAATTAATAAATGCATTCGGACGAGACGAGTTAATCAGTTCTCATATATTTTGAGCTTGTTATTTCTTTAGTTGTTTTGAATTCTTATGAAAAAGTAAAGGGAGGATTCTTTATTCCTTGTTGTAAGAGATTTATTTATATAAAGTGGTGAATATTGTACAGTATCTTCTAATGCGGTCGGATATGCACCATGCTAGAAGAGTAATGGCACACTCATACTATTACGTTGTTTTTATATTTTTTTAATTTAGCATTATCTCTAGCCTTGACAACCATAAAATATATTCTAAAAAAATATGAATTCAAGTATAGCATTTTTATTTCCACCATATTTTTCTTTAGTATTATTCTATAAAATAGTGAAAGCTAAACCTTGTAATAGCTGATTTTCTGGTGTCAAGACACTATGCTAAAAAAAAATGTATGTTTGTCCATTCACTATCACGCATCCCCTCCGTTGATTATTTTGGCTTTTACACAAAGAATGAAATAAAGACCAATTTTCGGACAACACATGCTCCTTAACCATTTTTAGAGTGCCATATACTCCGGGTGGAGCTAGGAATCAAAAATAGAAAGGGCTGAATATTATAAAAAATTAAATTTCATAGTAACATTTAAAATAATTAAACACCATATAATATTTTTTCAATACTAATGATTTTAATATAAAAACCAATCAAGACATAACATGGTTGTTACAATAAGTCTTACGAAATATTTATGAGGGACTCAAATCACATAAAAAAAATTCACATTAAATTATAGGATATCTAGTGGGGTTTTTAAAAATTATGGGGGTTGTAGCCTGAGTTTTAAATATTGGCTGTTATCATTATGTAACGCTGTTATATAATGATTTTCGGAGTTTCTGAAATCGATACGGGACGTTACGGAGGCGAGAATGAAGTTTGCAGCAGTTACATCCACTATATCGGCCATTACGGTTCCATATCAACTGTTATGACAATTACGACAGTTAGAAAAATCAAATAAAATTTCAAAAAACCAACAATGATATTTTTAAAATTAGACACCGAAAATTTATCACAACAATACGATAAATAATTCATCAAATAATTCGTATAAAAGGCCAAAAGGAAAAAAGTAGCCAATTACTCCTGTGAATGTAACAGTAGAAGTGAGTGTTAGTAGTCCAAAGCAATGTGCCAAATTTTCTGCAAAAGAAAAGTAAGTTTTCACGTGGGTTGTTTGTTTACAACTCATAATTGAGATTCCTCACAAATTATTTTTTCATATCTATATTAGACTATAGGTTGGAGAGTATGGGAAGCTGCAATATAAAAAATCACAAATCACAAACTTTCTTACAAATTCGAGTTGCTTACGAATTGGGTTTCAGGTGGCTAAAGACAAATTGGTTCTTAGTTTGGTTTGATCCCTTATTTCAAAATTTTCGCTTTACATAATCTCCATTGTATAAATTGTAAATTCTTTATTTATGATCGATGAAATTTTTTATCTACTAATTGTGTTGGGGCCAACTACCCTTTTTTTTTACTCTTACTAATTTTTTTTCTTGTTGCAGACATAAAATATAAAATGCCTCTCCAAAATAATAAAGGAGGCGGTTCTGATGATATTGGCTAGAGATTTGGTACTGTAGTTAAAAGGTGATAGACATCATATCTTATGTAAATTTTGTAATACTTTTATCAGAGGTGAAATTACACGGTTCAAAAGCATTTAGCACACAAGTTAGGCAATATGCATAAATGCCCTAGTGTAAGCACAGAGATTAGGCAAAATATGACGAGTCACTTAAAATGAAAGTAAGGCATCAAAAATTGAAAAAGAAAGAAGAAAAATAGATTGCAATCACAATTAATGAATATAAATGAAGATGATGAGCAAAATTATGAAAAATTTTCGGATGAAGACTCAGATTAAGAAATGACAATAGCTCGACGAGAAAGTCTTCAAGCACGACAAGAATGGGAAATGAGACGCTCATCCGGAGGAAGTAGTAGGCCTCATTTTGAGGTTGGTAGTAGTTCAACACGACGAGCTGCAAAATCCCCTTCAAAAAGAGTAGAGAATCCATTTCACAGGTCGCAGTCTGTACGTAATAGTGGCGGTAGTGGTCGGAATTGGATTAATCCTAATGACCCTGAAGCAAAATTAAGAGCTATTGATCCAGAACTTCATAAAAATAAGAGTGCAAAGCAATCTAAAATTAATACTGGTACTATGAAAAAGCTGAGAGAAAAATTAGGAAAGGTAGTTTCTAAGTTTTATCTCTACAATCGAATTCCATTTGATATGGTTGATTCACTTTGGACTCAGCCTATGCTTGATATTGCCGCTGAAGTGGGAAAAGGGGTTAAATGACCGAGTGCATATGAGATATCTCAAATATATTTGGAGAGTGAGTATTTTGAGATGAAGGAATGGATATCAACATTTGAGGATGCATGGCCAGAAAGAGGTATCACCATCATGTGAGATGGTTGGTCGAGCCAAACCAGACTAAGCGTCATTAACTTCCTAGTATATAACAACAGAGGTACAAGTTAGAGTCAAATTTAGATGCACAAGTTAGACCTCTAAATCAGGTGAATGTATTTATTAAAAGAGTGAAATATTTAATTATTCAAAATACTTACAATAATTTGTCTATTGTAATTATTATTGTTTCGAGAAAAATAAGATACATTTGGAACATCGGTGACACAAAAAACATGGACAATGACCAATCCAAGTTTTAGATTTGAGTATAAAATATTCATAAAAAATCTTTACAAAATAAATATTTTACTAATATATTTTAATTTAATTTTTGTAGCTGAATAGTAGATTATTAACGACACGTGTGCTCCAGAACTTCAACAGATAACTATTAAAGTTTTGAGTCAAACTACATCATCATCTAACTGCGAACGCAATTGGAGTACTTTTACTCTAATTCATACAAAGACAAGGAACAGGTTAAAGTATCAAAAACTTCAAAAATTGGTCTACATTACTTATAATATGAGGCTAAAAATAAAATATATTAACATAAAAGGTCAACAAGAAATTGATAGGAGTTTTAATCCTATTAATTTAGACTATATTTTTGAAGAAGATGATCCACTAAATCCTTGGTTACAAGAAAGGGAATTGCATGTGTTGGACGATCAAGATAATTCAGAATGGATAAATTAGATAGATGATAATGGCAGTGATGATAATAATGATGGTTCTAGCGATGGTGATAGTTGGTAGTGGTGTAATCCCCATAAACTCGAGGACGCGAGCTTATAAAGAAACTATGATAACTAGATCAACTTTGTCCTTGTCTACGATAATTATCATGCCATCAAATATAAAA
>MKEJ01054410.1:0-15989 GCA_001753735.1 Embelia ribes
GGATGCAGAAAACTCCATGGTTATAGTCTGGCTCGTGAACTCTGTGGATGAAGACATCTCCTCAAACTACATGTGCTACTCAACTGCTACGGATCTCTAGGATAATATTAACCAGATGTATTCTGACCTTGGCAATTAATCTCAGGTGCACGAACTGCAACTCCAGCTCGGTGAAAGTAGACAAGGAGAAAACAATGTCACCAAATACTTCAATATCATAAAGAGGTCATGGCAGGACTTGGATATCTTCAATGACTATGAGTGGAAATCTCCAGATGATAGGAAGCATCACAAAAAGTTGGTTGAAAATGATCGCATCTACAAATTTCTCAGTGGCCTTAATAAGGAACTTGATGATGTAAGAGGAAGGATCAAGTTCGAAGGGAAAAGAGTCGTCGCAGTGTTTGGAAAGAAAGGGGGAATATTACCAATTGAAAATTCTGCCCTGGTCGCTATTGATGCAAATGCAAGCAGGACTTAACAGCGAAAGGCTGATGATAAGCCTCGGGTATGGTGTGATTTCTGCAACAAACATAGGCATACTCGTGAGACTTGCTAGAAAATTCACGGCAAACCTACCAGCTGGAAAAACAAGCAGGAAATCGACTTGCACGAGCTAATGAGGCTGATTCCAGTCCCTTTAACAAAGAACAGGTAGATCGTCTTCTAAAGCTATTGAAATCCAATCTAGAATCTGGTATTCCTAGTGTTTTTGTATCTCAAATCGGTAATACACCTAGTGCTCTTACTTGTCATTATAACCCTACATCATGGATAATTGATTTGGGTGCTTCCGATTATATGACAAATCTTGCACACATATTTCACTCTTGTGTGCCTTGTAATGATGGAAAAAAAGTCAGAATAGCAGATGGAAAATTCTCGTCCATAGCAGGGAAGGGTTCTATTAAAATTTCTAAAAAAATCACTCTAAAATCTGTCCTTCATGTCCCTAATCTTACATGTAATCTCCTATCTGTGAGTCAACTCTCTAAGGATTCAAATTGTAATGTTAAATTTTGTAAATCCCACTATGTTTTTCAGGGCCAGAGCTCAGGGATGCAGACTGGCAGTTCTAGAATGGTGAATGAACTTTATTACTTTGACGACAATTCTCTTAGGAATAAACAAGCTCAAGTCTTTTCTAGTATTAGTTCTATCCCTGTTCGTGAACAAATAAAGCTATGGCATTTTAGACTAGGACATCCTAGTTTTCCCTATTTGAAGCGCCTATTCCCTACTTTATTTAAGCACGTGGATTGTTCTTCTTTGCAACGTGAAAATTGTTATTTATCTAAGAGTCACCGCACTACTTATAAGACAAAACCATATTGTGCCTCTAAACCATTTTACATGATTCACAGTAATGCATGGGGTCCCTAAAAAATTGCCACCATTACTAAGAAAAAATGGTTTGTAACTTTTATAGATGATCATACTCGGCTATGTTGGGTATATTTGATGAATAAAAAATTAGAAGTTGAAAGTCTATTTAAAATTTTTTCTAATACGGTGGAAAATCAATTTCAAACAAAGATCAAAATACTTCAAACTGATAATGGCACTGAATATTACAATTCAGTTTTAGGAAATTTCCTAAATGAAAAAGGAATTCATCACCGATCTAGTTGTAATGATACCCCTCAGCAAAATGGAATTGCCGAAATAAAAAATAAGCATTTACTCAAAGTTGCACGTGCTATAATGTTTTCTATGCATGTACCTAAATATTGGTGGGGAGAGGTGGTTTTAATAGCATGTTATTTGATTAACAAAATGCCACGTCGTATTTTGAATTATGCCACACCATTAGAGCTTTTCAAAAAACAATTTCCTAAGTGTCGGCTTTTTTCTGAACTACAATTAAAAATTTTTGGATGCATTGTGTTTGTGCACTTACCTATTAGGTTTCAATCAAAACTAGATCCTAGGGCAAAAAAGTGTCTTTATTGGTTATTCACCAAATAAGAAGGGGTATAAGTGCTTCAATCCTAGAACTAGAAAAACTCACATTAGTATGGATGTGTTATTTCTGGAAAATAAGCCATACTTTGGAAAAAACTGTCTTCTGGCGGGGGGAGAAGAAAGTAATGAAGTTCAGTTTTGGGAAACATCCAAAACAACTCCTTTGCCCAATATCTTCATGGTTGTAGGAAGCTTTTACTCTTGTACGCTTAGTAGTCAAAATCTCAGTATTCATGATAGTGAAAAACAAGGAAATCTGAGTCTTCCCATGGTGAGCTTAGATGACTCACAAGGGGAGAAATATTAAGACAGGATCATATTAATCCTGGCCAAGAGCTTCTAGCTTACACTAGAAAAAAACCTCGTCAAAGGAATAATGATCTGCCACAACTCCAGCACAAGATCAATCAATGCCTACGAGTGATGGTTCATCTCCAACCCCAGGTAACTTTAATCTTTCTGTGTCAAATTTTTCGTCAAATTCTTTGTTGAACTCTCTGCCAAACTCATTATCAAGTTCCAGGCCCATTTCTTCCAACCTAAATGTGCCTATTGCACTTAGAAAGGGAATCTGAACCTGTACAAATCATCCCATTTCTAAACATATCTCCTACCATAGACTTTCCAAGTCACACAGAGCCTTTACCTGAAAATCTCTCACCTATTTATACCAAGAACCATTCAGGAAGCATTAGATGATCCACATTGGAAATTAGCAGTTTTGGAAGAGATGAATGCTCTTAGAAAAAATGGAACATGGGAAGCTGTCAATCTACCAAAAAAAAAGAAAATAGTAGGGTGCAAATTGGTGTTTACAGTGAAGTGCAAAGCTGATGGAAGTATAGAAAGGTTCAAGGCACGCTTAGTAGCATAAGTATTCACTCAGACGCAAGGTATTGATTACCAGGAAACCTTCGACCTAGTTGCAAAGATCAATTCAATCCATGTCTTATTATCCTTAGCCACTCACTTTGATTGGCCTTTACACCAATTGGACGTTAAAATTGCATTCTTAAATGGGGATTTAGAAGAGGAAGTCTTTATGAGCCTACCACCAGGGTTTGAAGCTCGACTTGGGAAAGGAAAAGTGTGTAGACTAAGGAAGTCTCTATATGGGCTTAAACAATCTCCTAGAGCATGGTTTGAACGATTTGGGAAATCTGTTAAAGGCCACGGATGCACACAAAGCCATGCTGGCCATACTATGTTCTATAGGCACTCTCAGGAAGGAAAGATTGCCATTTCAATTGTTTATGTTAACGATATTATACTGACAGGTGATGATAAGGATGAACTCAAAAGACTTCAGAGTACTTGCTGATGACTTTGAAATCAAGGACTTGAGAGCCTTGAAATACTTTCTCGGTATGGAGTTTGCTAGATCACAAAAGGGGAATTTTTTTGTCTCAACGAAAATATGTGCTAGACCTCCTCAGTGAGACAGGCCTACTTGGTTGCAAGGCTGTAGAAACTCCAATTGAACCGAAATAAAAAACTCCAACCAGCTAAACCAGAGGAAGTGAAGGACGGAGAGCAATTTCAAAGACTCATTGGTAGGTTGATCTATCTATCACATATTCGCCCTGACATTGCATTTACAGTGAGCATGGTAAGCAATTTATGCATTCACCTGGGAAGATCATTTTGAAGCAGTTTATAGAATCTTACGATACTTCAAGGGATTACCTAGGAAGGGCTTGTTATTTGAAAAACATGGACATCTACAAGTTGAAGCATATACAGATGCAGATTGGGCTGGAAGTTTAACTGATAGAAGGTCAACATCCGGGTATTGTACTTTTGTTGGAGGAAACCTTGTCACTTGGCGCAGCAAAAAACAAAATGAGGTGGCAAGAAGTAGTGCCGAGGCTGAGTTTAGATCTGTAGCTCACGGAATTTGTGAGATATTGTGGGTCAAAAGAATCCTAGATTAATTGAAGATTTCAATTTGCTCTCCAATGAAAGTCTACAGTAATAACAAAGCGGCTATCAATATTGCACACAATCCAGTTCAGCATGACAGAACCAAACATGTCGAGGTGGACAAGCACTTCATCAAGGAGAAGATAGACAACAAGCAAATTTGTATGATCTATATACCAATGGTTGAACAAGTTGCAGATGTTCTTATCAAGGGACTGCCGAGGAAACAGTTTGAGAAACTAGTAGGCAAGCTGGCCATGGAAGACATCTTCAAACCAACTTGAAGGGGAGTGTTGAAAAAGGGAATATTTCGACTATCATTGATGACTGATTTCTAGGGATTAGTTGCCTATAGCTGATGATGAATTATAGGGATTTGTTTGCTGTAATTTATATTTAATATAGGAAAGATTTGATGTATAGTTATTTCTTTCCAACTTTAGTTCTCTTTGGAGTCTATAAATATGCACATGTATTCAAGGTTTAATATAAGAAAAAGAAAATACAATTTCATATTAATTTCCTCTCTTATTTTCTCGAGAATCACGCATCATCAATCGATCCACAAAGAGCAATTGAAAGCAAATTTAAGGATATTTGTTCATAAAACAAAAACCTAGAACCATTACTTTCCAGACCAGTGATCAAAGTGCCAAGCTAAATTTAGACATACTTCTACGAGGAAAATTCAAAACCTGGACTAAACAACACGATCGGGACACCATACCACGAATCGATTAACAAATAGCAATCAAAAGCAGTTTAACGATTTTTGGTTGGTCAAAAAAACAAATTCCAAAACATCTTATTACATTCCAAACCAGTAATCAAAGATCCAAGCTTTTTTTGTACATAACTACCACTGAGAACTATTTAGAGATTCCATACATGCACGGCACAAGTTTGACTTTTAACTTTATAAACATACTGTAGCAAAACGAGCAATACAACAAACACTAAGTCTAAGTCACCAAAATCATTCATGGATCGGGTGTACCCACTCTCGCTCTCCCTGTTGTGAGTGCTCTCTAGTCTATGGCTCTTTTGAATTTTGACGCTCCTGCACTCCCGCTCCCACTACGTAATCTAGTCACACAAAAACTACAAATCTATATATATATGACATAAATTCAATAAGTAAGAACACCTCTGGAACAAAAAAAAAGGAAAAAGAAATGGAACAAAACAGGCAATACAACAAAGATAAGGCCTAGGTCACCAAAATTGGATCCTCACTCCCACTTCCGCTCTCCTAGCTCTCTGCTCTAGGGGTCTATTGAATTTTGAGGCACTCTCGCTCCTACTACACAATCTGGTGATAAACTATGCAATAAATACTGCAGCAAAATAGGCAATGCAACAAACACCAAACATAGGTCACCAAACCCTTCTTGATCGGGGTGTACCCGCTCCCGCTCTCCCTGCTCTCTACTCTTGGGGTCCTTTGGATTTTGACTCTTTCACGATCCCTCTCTCGCTTTAGCTACTCAATGTGGTGACCTAACACTATGAATATATACTCCCTCCGTCCATGAAAATCGCACGGTTTCACCAGGCATAATATTTTAGACAAAAGGAAAAAGCAGATTTTTAAATTTTGAATTAAAGCAAAATGACCCCAAGTTAACCCTGGTATTATTTGTCTTATTCTAACCTTTATTAAATAGTAGGGACAATATTAGTAGCTTTTTGAGTTTGACAATAATTTGACATAAAGCGTGAAATTATTTTTGGACAATCTAAAAGATGGAAATGTGGCTATTATTTGTGAATAGAGGGAGTATATACTTATGTATGCATGTATACATATATATGTATACGACATGAACTCAATCAATACACACACATATAAATATATATGCATGTATACATATATACGCATAAGACATGAACTCAATCACACAAAAAATTCTTAGAAAACAAAATTTCTCCAAAACAAATTCTTGAATAAAAGCACTTGTTCATAGTTGATATATATATATAAATATGAATTCAATCACAAAAAACAAAAATCAGTCTGGCGACCAGACACTACGAATTGGTATATACATACACATATATATGTATACAAGACATGAATTCAGTCAGCGAGAATACCTCAGGTACGGATCTAGCGAAGGCGTCGTCCATTGAGATTTTCAGCCGGGATCTGGCGTGGGTTTGCTTGAGCCGTTTGGAGCGTTATTACGAATCTAAAGCAGGTAGACACGTGCACCGTCCGGCTTTCATCACACGTTTAGCTCCCCTCTCTTTTTTATTTTTTTGGGGGAAAAAATCTCAATCACAAGAACGGTACGGTTCCGATTTTGTTATAATTGAAGGAAAAAATTTTAGCTCCAAGATTTTGTTACCTAACGCACGATGACAGCGAGCCATCAGTTAAGATGATTGGAGTCCATCTTAAGCCCAACCCACACCCGCATGAGCCCACAGGCCGGGGCGATTTTGAATTTTTCTTTTTTTTTTTTAACAAACAATTAAGAAAATTTTATTACCAACAACAAATACAAGAATGAGTGCAAGGTTGAGAAATAAAGTTTTAGGAACTAGTTCCGCACCCATATGTATATGGCTACAGGTGTGATTTATCCGTCGTGCATGTTAATTAGCTGAACTAGAAGTTTTCTAGTTTTGGGAGAAAAATATAAAATTACATTGCAACACATACTTTTTGAAACAGCTATAATTTCAAAGTAGGTCAATCGACTATTTGTGCAAGTTTGCTGGTCTCGGACTCGGACTCGGACTCGGACTCATCCCATCCCCCCTCGCTGTGGTGTGTGCTTGTGCGGATCAGGTGCGAGGCATGGATTAGATAAAATGCAGGGGAATTACGGTTTGCGGCTCTAGCCGTTTACGGGCTTTCAAACGAGCTCGTTAATTATTCACCCACTAAATATTGATATCTGAACCCATAACAGCAACTAGGAATATTAGTACAAAGTGGATGGGCCCAATCCAAACTTGGTACTTCATGGGCCGTAATCTCAAGCCCAGAGTCTGGATGAGTGAAGCAGGGGTATCCAAGAAAATAATCAGCACAAGTAAGGGCAAATACGTCCAACTACAACTGCACCCAAACCCTCCTCTCCCCCCCTGTCTACATTCTACTTCTTAGATTCACAGTAACGGTCCCCATAGTTTCAATCAAACTTCTATTGGGAATGGGTAGTTTAAGTTTCAGCTTTCAACAGTAGTAGATTTTAAAACAATGACCAATTTGGTATCCATTTACAAAACATTACTTATTTGATCCCTTTTAGAGTTTTTCTTATATTTCAATCGAAATTCTAAAAATATCAAATAATTAATATGTGATTGTGAGGCAATCAAATTACCACTATAAACCATTTACTAAATACTAACCAGTTAACATAATTTTCATAATAATAAAGATTAGCTGTAACTTTTCAAAACTTGGAATATAAGTACTTCAATCAAAATCAGGGGACCAAATAGAATTAAGGACGAAACTATTGGAATCAAGTTAACCTAGGGTTTTATATTTTGTGCTCCACCTCTTCCGAGCCTTCGTCTCGCTCCCAACAGTCTCTCTATCTCTCTCCCTCCCTCTCTCTCTCTTTCTCTCTCTCTCTCTCCCCCGGCCGTTCCCGACTTCCTCTCCGCCGCAAGAGAATCGGATTAGAGGAAGCGAACAGATGCTGGAGGTTCATCGGAACAGCTCGATAGAGTGGAAGCCGTCACCGGTGGTGGCCCTAGCGACTTCCGTCGACGAGTCCCAGGTGGCGGCGGCTCGCGAGGACGGCTCCATCGAGATTTGGCTCGTCTCCCCCGGCTCAGTCGGCTGGCACTGCCAACTGGTATATCTCACCCCCCTGACTCAGATAAATGATTAGTATGTATGTATGTATGTATGTGTGTGTGTTGTTTATATTAGTGAATTTGGTTTGTGTGGTGGCAGACGATCCACGGGAACACCGATTCACGGGTGTCGTCTCTGGTGTGGTGTAGGTCCAGCTCAGCAGGGTCACCTCTGGGTAGGCTGTTCTCGTCTAGTATTGATGGGTCTGTCTCGGAGTGGGACCTTTATGATCTCAAACAGAAGGTAAAATGTTATTGATATGTAATTCATAAGAGTGTTGATTTGTCATTTCATTTCAGAGTTGTTGGTGCCTTTTTTGAGTACTTTACTGTGTGCTTAATATTATCTAAGGAAAATATAACATTAAGGATGAGATATGAAAGTGATATCTTAGAAAAGCGTTTTTATAAGACATTTTTGTTAACTAGTTATGTACATCCTATCTGAGGCTTACTAGATGATGATGGTCGTCTGTTCAATCCGGGCATTAGGTTCCATGTTCTTGTTTAGGCATTTCGCTTATTCTGGAAAACTGGTTTTGGACAACTTATGTGAACATGGGGGAAAGATCCCTTTTTTAGTGGCAAACTACTTTAGTGCCCAATTAGATTGTTGCAAATGATTTCTCATATTGATTGCATCAATATTACGATGCTAGTGGGAGAATTAAGGACTTGCTACCTTTGGGAGAGGTTGAGCTTCGATGCTTTATCTTTGTAGAATTGGAAATGAAAATGAGCATATATATGTTTAGTCCTTTGTATTGAAATAGTCTCAATTTTGTATAATTTTGCTTTATTTCGGTTTTGCAGATTGTGCTAGACTCCATTGGTGTCTCGATTTGGCAGATGGCCGCGGCACCTTATAGTAGTTGGCCTTTTACAAAGCACAGGCCCTTGAAAATGGAAAATGGTGAAAGAGCCCTGCAATTGCAAAATGGACATGTGAGTGATAACTCAGACGGGGATAGCGACAGTGATAGTGATAGTGATAGTGATAGTGACACAAGTGAGAGTGAAGATGATGTTGATGCAGTTGAGCTGCATGACCAACCAATAACTGAAAAGGCTCGTGTAGCACTTGCTTGTGATGATGGCTGTGTGCGAATATACGGAATCTCTGACTCGGAGAAGTTGGCCTACCTTAGATCAATGACCAGAGTCAGTGGTGAGATTTCTGCACCTTTTCTTCCAACGGCTATGATTCTATGTTCTTTCTGGCCGATCTTCGAAAGTTACTTCTATCATGCTGTTGTTTTCAGGGCGGATTCTGAGTGTGGCTTGGAGTCCTGACGGAAATTTTATATACTCGGGAAGTAGTGATGGGTAGGTACTTTTTAGATGTACTGCTGCAATATTCTTGGAATTGTATTATACTTCTGTTTTCCTTGCAGAAGTTGGTACTACATCTTTTAATACTGGCTTTGTATTTTCTCTGAGTGACAATCGTTTGCCAAGTTCAAAATTGTCCTTTTCTAAATGCTTTCTTTAACTTTTTGTGCAATGTGGCAATTTTCTCAGGTTTATCAGATGCTGGGATTCTAGAGTATCCCAGGAGAAGTATAGAATTACAGTTGGGCTTGGAGGCTCAGGTAGTGGGCCTGATCTTTGCATATGGTCATTGCTTGCGCTGAGGTAAAAAAAAAAAGAAGTTATTTAAAGAGATTTTATTTAGTTTGTAGTCTTAATCTTTGGACTCTGGAAATCTCTTGATTTAGTTTAAAACGTCGTGTCCTTTGTTTAGGTGTGGAACTCTAGTTAGTGCAGATAGTACTGGTAGTGTTCAGTTCTGGGATAGTCATCATGGAACCCTTTTGCAAGCACATTCCTGTCACAAGGGCGATGTTAATGCTCTGGCAGCAGTACCAAGTCATAACAGAGTTTATTCTGCTGGTTCTGATGGTCAGGTATTAGATACTGCTGTTTTGGACTGTCGAAAAGTTGTATAATTATTTGATAGTTTGGAAGTTCATTTGTAACTACTGAAGACAATGTAGTTGAAGGCACGTCAATTGTATGCCCGAAGTTTAGCAAATACTGCTGTGCTTTTGCAGTGTGGGGTCATGTTTTCTAGAAATCAGTTTGGTATTATTGTTGCTTTTTAAAAACTGCTTCTAAAAACTAGTATTACTTAAAGCAGATGCATCATGGTACTTTGTAAGTCAATTACAGTAGTGCTTGGAGGATCAACTTTTTGTTAGGTTAAAAATGTGATACACGTACACTGTTTAATTGCAAAATATTAAAATTCATGTATATGGGGAATTTTAGAAGTCAATGTTGTTACCGTAAAATGAAGTTTCCTTCTGCTTATTATGTTTTTGTAGGTTATACTTTACAAGCTCTCTAATGACTCTATTGGTAATGATAATGACATTTCTTCTATGGAAGTAAGGAAGAGATGGGTTTATGTTGGATATGTCAGAGCTCATTCACATGATGTGAGGGCTCTAACTGTTGCTGTCCCAATCTGTGAGGAAGGTATTCTACTGACATTATTTATGCAGTTCACCTCTTCTTAATCTTGCATATTTCTTTTTTTCCCCTTGAAGTTCATAAAGGCTCTAATTGTACATTATTGGCAGATCTATTGCCTGAAGAGAAGTTTAAAAGAGTTCGTGGTAAGGAGAAGCCTGTTGACTTTAGTTATCGTAAGTGGGCCCATCTGGGTGTGCCAATGCTCATCTCAGCTGGTGATGACACCAAGCTCTTTGCGTATTCTGCAAAGGAGTTTACCCAGTTTTCCCCTCATGACATCTGCCCTGCACCACAGAGGGTTCCCACTCAGTTGGTGCTAAATACTGTGTCTGATCAGATGCCTTTGCTCCTCGTACAGGCTTCTTATTGGTTGGATATTTATTGTGTTCGTGTACAAAGTAACACTACTCCTGGGGTAAGCTCTGGATCCTCTGGTGGCCATGCTACAACAGATTTATTGGCCCGGGTTAAGAGTAAGGGATCTCGGAAAATCATTTGCAGCACTATTTCTATATCAGGATTGTTTTTTGCTTATTCTGACCATGTGAAACCCAGCCTCTTAGAGTTGAAGAAGTCTAAAAAGAATGCATGGGTTGCAAGTAAAAGAAAGCTTCCTTCCAATCTGCCATTTGCCCATTCCATGGCTTTCAGCTCTGATTCTTCTCGGTTGATTTTAGCTGGGCATGACAAAAGATTATATGTGAGTCTTCATATTCTTAATTGGTCGTCTTCTTATTTTACCTGTTTTCTGTAATATGATACTTTGGCTTATTTTAGTGAGAATTGATATCTAATGCTCGAGGCTCATTTGTTTCAAGGCATGGCTGCTGTGTGTCGTACAATATTTGATGTGCCTAAGATATCAGCTTGTCTAATAAATCAGTTGCATGACATATATCAATTTATTCCATAATATTGCTGAAGCTATGATGGTTTTGTATCTTGTTATTTTCTTGTCTTGTGCATTGTAGATGTTCCCTGCCTCTTGTTCCATTCTAAGTATAGATTGATGGTGAACAAAGCTTGTAACTTTTTTCCTAGTAGGTTCCGTTTAAAATTAAATTTTGTTGTTTTTCTTTCTATGTTGCAAAATTTTGCATGGGTCTTTGTTGAGTGACGCAAAAAGCAATATAAAAAATGAAAATAATACAGGATCCCGTTGGTTTGGGCTTAAGGCCTTCTCCAAGAGCTCTTATTCTATCAGATTAAGGAATAGATTTTGCCTAGAAAAAAATTTAATAGGTAAAATACATATTAAATATCACCATATCACGTTTCAGTGTCAAGTAAACTGTTTTTATATATTAGGTCGCCTTTGTTTCTGTGCAGGTTGTGGATGTGGAAATTGGAGAATTAGTGCATACATTTACACCTCGTGTCAAGGAACTCAATGAGGAATTGCCGCCTACTGAGCCCCCTATAACAAAAATGTATCTCAGTTGTGACGGACAGTGGTTAGCAGCTGTCAACTGTTTCGGCGATATTTATATATTTAATCTGGAGATACAAAGGTATGATATTAACATTGTCTGATTTCCATTATTGTTATTTTTGGGCCCTTATCACGGCATCGTATTTTGACTAATTGTTATTCAGTGAATGGAAAATTTGCGTGGTAAATTATGCGTCTCGACTATGTAGCATTTGTATCTTTCTTGTTCTCAGTTTAGTAATTTGATGTTACATCCTTATGTGATGTCTTTGTACTAACAGCTACTGTCGTTGGGGCCTTACACGCTGTTAAGTAGGGGTGTACATGGATCGATTCAGATAGTTCTAGGTTTGGAATGGAACCAGAACTGTCGATTTCGGTACAGTTTGGGTTCTGGAAAAATGATAAGCCTTGCATCTAAGAGATATCATCAATTGCTCAGTTAAAAAAATGAATGGTCTTGATTTCATGATAATTAGGTGTAGAGTAATTGCGAATTATAACTAATTGAGTGAGATATGAAAGGAAAATCATCTAATTGAACTAATTTTGAGCATATGCACAATTTAATCCTTTTGCTGATTTTGGGAATATGCAATTGGCACAATTTGGGAAATAAGCATTATGTTATTTGAAGTTTGGAATTAGAGTTTGAAGCATGTGTTTATGTGGATAATATGTGTGCATATTTGTCTACTTTACAAGTCTATTTCACTGCTATAAAATGCATTCCTATATATGTATATACAAAACTTATATAACTTATGTAGAACCAATTCTATAATGGTTCCGGATCAGTTCCGGTTCTAAAATGTTAGGATTCGCGAACCGGACCAAATTTTTCGGTTTTGTATTTTTTAGAACCAAAACCAAACCGAAGTTACTATAGAACCTAACGAGACCGAACCGATGTGCTTGGTTCGGTTTGGTTTTCGGTTCCATACAGTTATTTGTACAGCCCTACTGTTAAGTTTTTGAGTATTTTGATCAGTCATTCTGGGTTCTTTGAAATTGTTCATATATTGATGCAAGTAGCTGAATGTTGGTGCAGTGAGTTAATACCTTTCAAATTTTAGAAAATAAGAATGTGCTGTGTTTTTTGCAATATTTTTTTCAGGGACCCACTTTGAAACATTTAACGGTTCGGCAGCGGGAATAATTTATCTCATGAGCTAGTGACCCCAAATTAGATTTTAGGGCGTCATTTAATTTTTCATGTTGTTAGGTCATTCTGTCATTTACATTTTTCATGTTGCTAGGTCATTCTTAGTGTTTGGGTTGGTAGATGAATAAAATCTTTGTGATGCTGTCTCCATAAATACCATATTTTTTGCTTTCTGCTGCTTTTTTTTACACACCTTTTTTTCATTGCTTATTTCTACTTCTTTTCATCTCTGCTGCTTATTTTCTATTTTTATGTTAAGTTCAATGCTTAATGTAGTTATTTTCTAATGTGGCACAGGCAACACTGGTTCATATCGAGATTGGATGGTGCCTCAGTAACTGCAGGTGGCTTTACTCCCAAAAACAGCAATGTTCTGATCGTTTCAACATCTTCAAATCAAGTTTATGCATTTGATGTGGAGGCACGACAATTAGGAGAATGGTCTATGCGGCACACATTTGTTCTACCTAAAAGATATCAAGACTTTCCTGGGGAAGTCATTGGGCTTTCATTTCCACCTTCCCCAAATTCGTCATCCGTGATCATCTATAGTTCCAGGTGTGACTTTCTCTCCTTGCTTCATTTTTTGGGTCTAATGGCTGCTTCTTATTCGTTTGCTTTGGAGCCTTGTGTTGAGTCTTCATAACATGGTACCAGATAGATGCTATGGATATGTAGTAGGTTCATATAAATTTTTTCAACAACCAGAGGTCATTGGAAATCGTGGTTCAAGAAATAGTTTTTAACATGTTTGCATATTATGGTGTGGCCTCCAAATTATTTTGAAGGATTGGAGGTTTTTAGGATAACTTTAGTTTCTTTGAGTGTATTCTTGACGAGAAACTAATGTATGTTTTCACGTTTCATTTGCTGCCAGAGCAATGTGCTTGATTGACTTTGGGTTGCCAATCGATAAAGACGACGACAAGGGATTGTCAAATGGTCATGATCAGGCACTGAAGAAGTTACAAAATTCTCCGATTACCGGAATTTTAAAACGGAAATTCAAGGCCCATGACCATAGTGGTAGAAAAAATTTTGAATTTTGTGCATTTAGAGATCCTGTTTTATTTGTCGGACATCTTTCGAGAAATTCTGTGTTGATCCTAGACAAACCATGGATGGAGGTGGTTAAAACTTTCGACACAGCACCTGTTCACAGACATATTTATGGAACATAAATTGCTCTGCTCTGCTCTGAGGAGATGGATTTTTGACAGCTTAGGTGGGTTCGATCACATGTAACAGTTGATCGTGTTTCATTCAAGGGTCTCAATAGGGGGTCTAAAGCATGTTGTGTATTGTATTCCTTGATAGTTTTTGGTTACCTTTGTTATTCGATTTTGTCCCATTATATTATATTGTTTTCACTGTTCTTGTGCATTATTTATATGGTGGATTCCTTCAACAAAGATTCCACGTCTAATTTTGGTGTTTCTTTCATTTGTATAGTGTTGATTTTGTTTGCGATAATGATATGCTTACAAGAGTAATTGAACATGGTTCATTTTTGTTCTTTTTCATCCAATGATTAAAATATTTCTAAAGATATATTATAGGAAAAAAATAAAAAATAAAATTGCCAACTACTTTTAACATGGTTTTTCCAACATTTTCATAGAAATTATATTTCTTTATTGAGTTTTATATCTTTTAAAAAATGAAACAAGCTAGAGTGGAATAAATTTTAATTTCTAGTGATAAATTTAACATGGATGAGAAAATATTTTTCCCGGAGTTATCTGAAAAGCTGAGAAATTAAAAAAAAATAGCCTAAAAAAAAGTCAAGCAACTACATTAAAATACAGCTTAAGCTAAAAACAAACTCAATTATTTGAAACAAAAAGCCGATGTCATGATCAAGGATAAAAGTTAGAATTTGTATTTTTATTAGCATATAAATAGACATAAACACAATTGAGAAAAGTAGCAACTTATAAATCAATATCAGATACAATTAATTCTCATAATCTAATTAGACTAAAATTTTGAATAATTGATTTGTTCATCATACAACTAATAACATCACTAATAAAGAGTCAGTACGAAAATTTCAATTGAAAATATTTTCGTATAATATATGTAAACAAAAATGCAAAACAAATCTTAACTAAACTATAAATTGTAACAAATCAAAAGAGATAAGGAGTAATACCTAAATTTTCATCTCCATCTCTTATAAATCATTACCGGAAGTACATTATATAATTTATTTCAAAATAAATAATAAATTTATCATAAAAAAGAAAGACAAACCGGCCCGAATGGACAAATTTTTATATCTTTAAGAACACGATGGTTAGAAGTAATGAAGAAAAAGAAAGAAATTAAAATAGATTTGTATGAATGCCAATAAAAATATAATGACTCTAAGTGCATATTTAGCAAGGAAAAAGAACTCAGCAGTTTTATGACTTCTCATGTCCCGTAGTTGGAAGTTTTAATTTGCAAACCTAATTACAAATACAAACATTAAATGATTAAACGTGTCCTTAATAGAATACTTAAAAAAGTGCAATTTTTTTTATTTGAAAGTTATATTTTGGAAATGAAAGTGGCAAACAATGAGCTTATTCATACTTTTCAAATAAAAGTAAAGTAAATATTTTGATATTATCATGAATCATCGACTAAATAGTGTAAACGTTAAGCCATTAAATTGTTTAGAATTTTAGTCAATATATTTACTTGAGAAATTATTATTTATTAGTGGAGTTACAAAATCAAATGGATAATATACATTCGCATGCCTGTTCAATTGATGCATTTCATAATTAATTTGGATTTTATTATTTATTATTGACACAAAAACAATGTGGCAAGTTAAGACTAATCAATTTATAGATTTTCATGTGCTATTTTATACTCCAAGGAACTAAGCTCAAGGGTATTGTTAGAAATAAAAAGGAATGAAACAATTAGAGAGAGAATCTCTTTTTAGAGTTGGAAGGATTATTACTCCTTTTATTAAATCACAATTTGAATTAACACTTAAATTAGACACTGCAAATATGCTTATGAAACTATGGTAGCATTTGAATAGAGATATTAAATATTATCTTGTATCGATTAATAATAAGCTTAAAACTCTTGTGTATAATTACATGGATACTATACTCTTGCAAGACTATTTTCAAGGGTGAATTCTGTCCATGTGAATAGAGATACAAATGATCCGAATCGTTAATGAACAAACTCGGGCTT
>MKEJ01054423.1:0-12485 GCA_001753735.1 Embelia ribes
GAATTGTAGTTTAATTCATCAATTGAGAGTGGATTATGCATATTTTACATGTAGGTGATTCGTGTTTGGCAATAGTAATAGAAGGTGATGACTAGGGTTTCCTCTTCGAGTATTCTCGAGTAATTCCTTTTGCATAATCACTAGTGCATTTAGGCTCTTACTGTATTGTGGTTAGAACTACAAGTCTTTATGTATTGTATGCATGATTTTGTGATTTTCATGATTGTGTGTCATAGTTGATGCGAATTGGAGTATTGAGATGGTTATATGATTGTTATGTCATAGTTGACTAAGTATTGAGATGCTGAGCTATAAGTTGTATTATCGTGTAATAGCATCATTATCATTATGTAAGACATGCATATGAGAATGAGAAGTGATATGTGATTTTCATAAATTTTTTATGAAATGTGTGAAAGGGTTTTTGTGAACGGAAAACATATGATGTAATTTCCCAAATGAAAATGTATTTTTTGCAAAATCTGAGCTGATGAACAATTGGAAGGCAGATGGTATGGCTCTCCAATATTCCTTGTCATTGACAGATATTGTTGTTAAAATCTAGATTTAAATCGTAAAATAGTACAAAATTGAGATTTTACATAAAATAATCTAGTCAAATTGTATACAAAATCGATTTTGGGATAAAATTTGTAAAATCTCGATTTTTGGAGGTAAAATCGTAAAATCTAGATTTTACTACCTATTTTCACCTTTTTAGTATTTTTTTGAAAATTGGTCATAAAAATTAAAAAATCCTTAAACTATGCTATTTTAATAAAATCATATATGTATCTATATCTCATTTTGTATTCCCCCATGTATATTCCATCCCCCCTCTCTGACGTTAGACCCACCATCTCTATCTCATTTTTTCATCTTCTCCAATTCTTAATCTATGTGAGTAGTTTCTCCTCAACATTCTAAAGTAAGATTATCTTCACTCTCCATCTCTTTAATTTCTCTTCTCATGTTAGCTTTCAAATTTTCAATGGCATCTTTTTCACTTCCTTCCTCAATCAAACAAATTAGAGATTATGGTTTCTATTCTCATGATTTTTTTTATTACTTCTACTTGTTTTTTTAAATTATTTTTCTATTAATTACATCTTATGATGGTGGTGTGCTGATTAATATTCTAAGTTTGCCATGTTTCCTTAATTTGCTATTCTTATTTTCAATATGTTACAAATAATACTAAAATAAGTCACTAGAATTGTTGCTTATTTATTTCTTTTGAATAGAAAGAATTGATGCATTAAAACTCTATCATATGGTCACTTACTAAAGAGTAAAGACTATAGTTGCACTTCTTCGCCTGTATTGCTATTTTAGTATTTGCAATTTTTGGTATCATATTTTTTAAATTGGTTATTTTATTTTGTAGTTTTCTTGTTGATACAACATGTCAACTTTTGGTTCTACTACTAAATCTAGGAAAAATTCTGCCAGAAATCGAAAGGATGTGGGGTGAGACCATAGGCATAATGTCAATGGTGATTCTAAAAGTGTAAAGTGCAAGTACTGTACTGGGATTTTTACTGGAGGTATTTATCGTTTTAAACATCATTTTTAGCCAGTACCCGTGAAAATATAAAAGATTGTGTTAGTGTACCAGACGATATTAGAAAATTTATGTTAGAAATCCTTCTAAAGAATTCTATGACAACAAAAAAGAAAAGAGATGATATCATCGGTTTAGGGGAGGATTTTATGGTAGGGACAGAATCAATTGTTCGTGGAAAGCGGAAAAATTATTTGATCAGTTTTTCAAATAAAAAAGTTTCCCAAATAACAATTAATCAAATTATGAATAGAGATTTAAGGGAAGAAGCGTATCAACAAATGGCCCTCTTTTTCTATACTAGTGCGATTCCTTTTAACTGTGTGAACAATCCAGAGTTTGCAAAATTGTTGGACTTGGTTGGGAGGTACGGTCTTGGATTAAAGCCTCTATCCTATCATGAACTTAGGGAAAAATACTTGAAAAATAGGTTATTTGAGTGAATGACATGCTTGAGAATTATCGACAAGAATGGAAAAAAACCGGTTGTTCTATCATGTCAGATGGGTGGACAGACAAAAAACACCGGTCCATTTGTAATTTCTTGGTGAATAGCCCTAAACGTAGTATTTTTTGTGTTCTATTGATACCTCTGGTATCTCAAAAATTGTTGTCAAAATACTTGAAATTCTAGATGATGTCGTTATGATGGTAGGGGAAGAAAATATTGTACAAGTAGTGGCAGATAATGTATCAACTTACAAATTAGCTGGAGAAATGTTGATGAAGAGAAGAACAGGAACATTTTGGACACCTTGTGTAGCTCATTGTATTGATTTAATATTAGAAAAGTTTGAGAAAAAGCTTAAAAAAGAGATTTATATATGCACGAGGAATTACAACATTTATATATGCAAGGACCATGCTGATCACATGGATGGAAAGCCACACAAAACAAAGATATTTGATTAGGCCAGTAGTGACAAGGTTTGCTTTATTGTACTTGACTTTGGGATTTTTTTTGAGCTATAAGGTAGTTTGATGGCAATGTTCACTTCTCAATAATGGAGGTCCAAACTACTATTTTGGATGGTGCATTTTGGAAAAATGTAAAAAAATACTTGAAGGCTACATATCCCCTTGTCAAAGTGCTTAAATTGATGGATTCTAATTACAAGCCAGCAATGGGCTTTATATATGAAGTGATGGATCGAGTGAAGAAGAAAATACAAATTAATTTTTCTAACATCAAAAAGAGGTACTTATAATTTTTAGATTCTTACTACGAATATTTATTTTTATTATTTGTTGTTGCTTACAAATCTGCATCTTTCTATTAATATAGATATGAGTCAATTTTAAAAATAGCTAATGAAAGATAGGATCCACAACTTCATAGGCCTTTACATGTTGTTGTTTTTATCTCAATCCTCAATATTATTATGAGCCCAATTTTAAACCCGATCTTAAGATAAAAAATGGGCTATATACGTGCCTTGACACTATGGTCATTGATGAGGAAGAAAAAATGAAGATAGACTTGCAGCTTGACTATTTTAAGAAGGCATGAGGGTTGCTTGGTATTGCACCAGCCATAAAGGCAAGAATATTGAAAGATCTAGCAGATTGGTGGAATTCTTATGGAGATCATTGCTCTGGGCTTCAAAAGTTTGCAATTCGAATTCTTAACTTGACATGTAGTACCTCTGGTTGTGAGCGGAATTGGAGTGCATTTGAGATGGTAAGAAAATATTTATTTTTTTGTAACATGGGTTAGTTGCTTAGGTAAAACATTAGAGTGGAAGCAACTCTATTATTTTGGAATACTAATTGGTTAATATTCTTATTCATTTATAGGTGCACACAAAGAGAAGAAACCGCCTCCATCAAAAAAAGATGAATGATTTGGTGTTTGTTATGTACAATTTGAAATTGATTGAGAGGCAAACAAAATGGGAAGCTATGAAATATAATTTTGATGATATCCCTTCACATGATGAGTGGCTAACATAAAAAGAAGCTCCTGTTCTCCCATAAAGAAGAAGGTGGTTACGCGTTCTCGATAAGGGAGCTAAAAATGTGGATGATACAAGTGATGAGGAAGCAAGGGAACCTATAATTAATACAAGTGATATAAAGGTTGCATTAGATATTGAAGATGATTTAGTGATCCATGACATTGATGATAGAGGCGATGAAGACGAAGTATTAGAAAATGTTACTTCTAATGAAAAAAATGATAACATAGAAACACTTGATCAAGAATTAGCAACTGATCCAAATGTACCAGAGGAACAACATGACCAGGACGATAGTAGATATGAAGATGATGGTGGAAGAGTTGCAACTGATTTTTATTAGTTACTCCATTTTTTTAGTAGCATATTTTGTCTTCAAACTATTAGTTACTTTTGATTGTAATTTTTTGCCCAATTGTATAGGTTAAAACAGTAGTATTTTGTTGCCTTTTACATGTTTTTTAAGGTTTGGGAGCTGATATTTATCATCGAATGGTTTTTTTTATTCAGACTAAATGTCGAGGAATTAGGTATTTTGCAAATTCTTCTATAATTTATCTTCAAGTTGTTACAATTTGTCCTTTTCAATTGGAACTTTGTTCAATATCTACTGAAATATACTACTGCAATATATTGCAATGATGAGTACAAGTAAATGTATGATTATTATAGCCAACTTCAATTGCGAGTAAAATCTTACGATTTTACAATTCGATTTTACGGACCCTCACCGATTTTGAATAGAATCCCGATTTTAACAACCTTAAATTCACGTAGAAGAATTCAGAAGAGAAATGGAAAACCAATTAGATGCCTACTGTAGAAAACATATAGTATCTTACATGACAAAACAAGGTGACTAAAACCTCAAGGATTGGCCTAGTGGTCAAGGCTTGGGACTTGGTGGTATACTTTAAAGTCTCACATTCAAAACTTTATAGGTGGAAACAATTATTTGGGCCACCCCCGGGGACTTTGGCTTGGTTTTTAACCGGATTGTGTGGGACAGGGGGACTGCATAAATATGAGATTGGTTGAGGTACATGTAAGCTAACCCGGACATCTAATTACCACAAAAATAATAATAAAAAATAAAATAAAATAAAATTTTGATTAGGCTTCAATGTTTATATCCCAATATCTAGTGAGGTTTTTATCTCAATATCCAGTGAAACCCTAAAATGGTTGTCGTACAATAACAAAAATCATTGCGCTCACCTCTATGGTACTAGAGATCTTTTGCGCTATTACAAAGTTCTATTGAACCTACTAGCAGCTAAAAAGGAATAGGAGTCACACTAAACTATGAACTTTACGTTGATCATGAGGCAGTGTGAGGTGAAACAATATATTGCTTTCTCCGTTCTTTTTAGATCTGTAAATAGGTAACATGAGTGACTGCAAACAGTCTTTTTCCCTTTCTAATTTGTGTTTCCAATGAAAACAAGCTTCTTCATCAATTGGCATAATTGCCAACACCAAAGAAAAATTACCAAACTTTCTGAACAGACCTCCAATGCCCAAACCCAACGCATACCCAAAACAAACATCCTAGGCATTCCTGGAGAATATCCACCCACCCTTTAAACTTAAGAATGGAATTCTGATGAACAGTAGTCCCCTAATTCAAGGGGGGCACTGCAAAATATCCCCTATTTTAGGGGATTGAACAGTGTTTGGATACAATGTTGACCTAAAATTTAGGATAGGAAGCCATTTAGATGCACTAGTGCTAAGAAGCACGAACTTCGACACGGACACAGATTCACACGCGAACAACGACACACAAGCGGTAACTTTTGAAAAATACTAGATGCAAATGAGGGGAGGACTCGGAATTTTTTACTTTTTATACTTTCTTAAATAGGATAACTTTGAAAAAGAACTAGTATAAGCATAATTAACTAACATATAGAAGATAAAAGAAACAGAAACTTAGTATAAGCATATTTAACACAACAAATACAATAAAAAAGGGAAAATTTTACCTCATGTCTTGTTTTAATTAGTAACTTTGTTTTAGATTTTCATATTATATACCTTATTTTCCAAGACTGACTAAAATAATCAAAAAATAGAAAGAAAGAAAGAAAGAAATACGGAAGAATGTAATCTATGTAAATGCCTATGTACACTAGCTACACAATAATAATATTGTATTGTACGATCAAACAGGAACATAAAAATAAAAAAGGGAAGTATCGATGTAAATCTATCAATCTTTTAAATCAAAAGGGAAGATTAGAGGGGGTTGTTGCCGATTGTGGGGACTTTCTGATCATGGGAGTCATATCAAAGGGAGTAAGGCTAGGGTCTTTTTTTTTTTTTTAAGTTCTTTTGGGTTTTAACATTTAGTTATGTAAGTACATGATCTTATACTTCGAAAAGTGTGATAAATTGAACCCCAAATTTAAAACAAAAATGGCAACTTGACGTGCATTGTGTTCTTGATGTGTCCTTGGTAACTCTTTTAAGTGTCCTAGATAAGTCCAAAATTAAAATGTTTTATTGGCATTTCGGACACGCCACATGGCATGTGTCCAAGAAGAATCTGAGTCCGTAAAGAGCTCGACACAGATGCGACACCTGATTTAAAGTGTCTGTGCTTCCTACATGGTGTGAGTGCATCAACATTAGTTTGCACCCCACATGAGATATAAAAAAACTGTTAATCTGCAAAGGGGAATAATTCATGTACCCATAATTAAGTACCAAAATTGTACCAACTCCTAAGTGGCAAAATGTTTAGTATTGATCATATTTTAAAGAAAAAATGTTAAAGCTCAAGATCCAAAGTACATAGGAATTTGCACAGTTTCAGTACGGATACTTGTATCATTAACTCTAAAATTAGCACTTTCTCTAGCACATGAATCATCTAACCTAGCCAAGCCGACTCCGATAGCCTAAGTTCAAATCAGTACTTCCAAAAATAGAAGTATTGTGTGTGCGTGTTCACAGCAGAAACAGAATCACCAAAAAAGTAAACTCTAGGTATATATATATATATATATACCGAGGGTTTGATAGGGGGTTTTGTGATCAGTCCATTTAGAAGCCATGAGCATGGTCCTCCTCTGGTTTGCTCTCCTCCTCCAAGGTTCATACTTTGCCACGTCAGATGAATCCGACCACGGCGATAGCAGCAGCGGAGCTGAATAAGCAGAGCGTGGCCTGGAATTAGGGTTCCGGAGAGAGACGAGTACGGAGAGGGCTCTATCTCTGCAACTGAAGGAGGAGGAGGAGAAGAAGAAGACCGTGTTTGGTCTACATATTGCTCTCAGATTATTCATTTCTCCTTGTTTCGATTTTTAAACAAATTCAAGGCTAGGTTTCTCAAAATGGAAAAGATGATGAAGATATATGATAATCAGTTGAATCTGAGCGAATCTCTCAGCTTTCTTTTTAGATTCTCACTGTGAATTTTGTGAATGGTTCCTATTTTTAGATGACCTAAACTTTTCTTCTCTCTCTGGCAGTCATTCTTCCAAGACTGGAAACTCCACGTGACCAAGTTTGTTATTAAGATTATTTTTGTTTTAAAATAAGAGTTATTATATGTATATAAATTATTTGTAAAAAAAAAAATATACAAATTTGTATTTGTGGTTTAAAATTAGTAATGTCATGACATAATATCTCTCTTGCTTAAAACTATGATGATAAAGAATCCAAATTTTTACTGTTTTTATGCATATCATTGATATTATAAAAAATATTCTAAAACGCCTAAATTTTTTTTAATTTAGTGCAAAGTTTTAATTTTTGTTAATTTTATCTCTAATATTCCATTATATTATCAAATAGGCCATTTGGACCATTTTATCATTCCCTTCCATTATTCACCATATGAAATTATATATTTTTAATAGAATATATATTAAACAAAAGAAAAAATCTTAAATACAAAACACATATAATCAGTAACCCATTCTGAAAAATGTTAATGTCGTGTCTCGATTGTTCCATTAGCTAAATTTAGAAACTTTGGAACAATAAATTTGAGAGTAATACTATGCATACCCAAAAATTTTATTCAATTTTCTTACTCGTTGATGGGGATAAAAAAATTAATTCAAATCATTAATACAATATAATTAAAATTTAATTATATTCAAATATTTTTTTTATTTCGTCAATAAATAAAAAAATCAGATAAAATTTTAAGTTGTATGGCATTTTTTTAAATTTGACTGTCCACAATTGTTCTGTATTATCTTACTTTAATCAATTTATTGGGTAATAGAAAAGCAATTGATTTTTTATCTCCACTTTCCGCTTTATTTTTCTCTCTCTACTTCATATGCGACGGTTAAAGGCGAGTGACCCCTGGTCAACAACGACAGCGACTTGTATTATTCCCTCTTCTTCGTAGATTTGAGCCAAATTTAGATTCTTCACATACATTGTTTTTTAAATAAAAAAACTATGAAAATTATGAACAGTACCTTATTATTTAAATAATTTTTTTGTTAAAACCTGCATAAAAAAAATAGCTAGTGAGGCAACTAGTCTCGATTGAGTTTCTCCGTGACAATGGGCTTAAAACCTGCATCGATTGAGGCCTTGACTGCATCCAACACCTGCTGGGTCTTCCTACAAATCCCAGCCCATTTCTTCTCAGGCCCAACTTCATTTAACTTAATACCCCTAACCAAATTAGAAAATTCCCTCACCATCAAAGCCTCTTGAGGAACCTCACTCTCCACACTACACTCACTCACCAGGGGCATTTTCGTCTGTGACCCCACAAAATATGCTGCAGCATCCTCTTTGAAAGGCACGGCAAAGTCATGCATGCGGAGGGTACCCTTTGTCCCAAGGGCAGTTAGGTCCATTGTCAAGTTGGTTAGGAATGAGCAATAGAAGGTTGCTATTTTCCCGTCTTCCCAATACAACGTCGATCCGCAAGAGAGGATTATGCCAGAATCGTTGAGCTCGGGCCCGAGCCAGGCGGTTACGGTTTTGGGAAGTTCGTAGTCGGTGGCCCAGAGGATTGCCTGGATGCAGTACCAGCCGACGTCGCCCAGGGCGCCCAGACTGTCCAGGTCTGGCTTCACACGGATGTTGGTGTCGAGGAAGTGGCGGTCCGCTTCGTATGTGAACGAGCTGTGAATCTAGGCCAATGAAAAGCTTAGATTAGTTGAATCTCTTTCTATCATAATCCTTCTAAATTGAGAATTTGTAAAATAGAATTAATGGCCATTTCTGATGTATTTTACAAAATTGAGCACGTAATCAACTCAACTAAAACAAAAGGATAAAACTTGTACTTTTGAAAAATATTTATACGTACTGTTTTGAGTTGTCCGAATCGTTGAGCATCCGACAAAAGCGCTCTCATCTCGGACGTGCGAGGATGATGTGTCCACATGGTAGCATCCATGAATTGCACGCTATTGGATTCACACGCGTCGAGTATCTTGTCAAGCTCAACCAAGTTCAGCGCCGCAGGCTTCTCCAACAACACGTGCTTTTTCTTCTTAGCCGCTAGTATGGCCCAACTAAGGTGTAGTGTGGTGGGAAGAGGTAAGTATACCGCATCAACACGAGTGTCATCGAGAACTTCCTCATAGCTACCATAGATTTTAACGGATGATGAGAAATAATTTTCCTCCGCGAATTTGGTGGCCTTTTCATGTGAACGGCTTCCGATGGCCCAGATGGTGGAGTTAGATGAGAGCATGATGGCACGGCACATCTTGCGCGCTATATTAGCGCAGCCCAAGATTGCGAAGCGGATCGGAGTTTCGGTCATTTCTTAGGAGCAATATGATCTAGGGTCTCTTGTGAACATATGCAATGGTTGTCCAGCTTATGGTTCTTCAATTTTATGCATTTATTTTTATAATTTCAACGGCTTTAATAAAATACTTGGGCTTTGTATTTCAGGTTAACAAAATTAATTGCTCCATTAGTTTGTTAGCAGTATTCAAGTTGGATTTCAATTTATTGCTCTCATTAATTGCTTTTCGAAATAGACTTAAATTTTGTGTTACAAATATCCTTGTGAATTTAAGGAGAAATGTCATCGGAAGAGACATTACATATCACTCATTGGCATGGAAAACATCTACTATGGTGTTTAGAATTAACAAAATACCAATGCCATATATTGTCAGCATATCGTATACATACAGCATTATTGGCTTTATTTCCTGATCATAAATTTAAGAATTTTCAAGAGTTATTTTGTAATATGAAATCTATTTCACTTTATATTGTTTATTTTCAAAACCGAACGTCATTATGTATTTTGTTTATTTTCAAAACCGAACGTCATTATGTATAAGGATCTACTCCAACCAAAAACATAAAGTAATATTCACCAAAATCATGATTGACCTTAAAGGTTATTTTGTTCACACCATTGCATCCCTTTTTTGGTCCAATTTGGGGCCTACTCTTAGTGTATGTTTGGTTGTTAAAGAAATTGTGAAAAGTTTTCACATTTGGGAATTTTTCATATAAATATGTGTGTGTTTTAGCTTGTAAACACAAAATAAAAAATTAGAGAAAAAAATTTGAGTGTGAGTAAGCAATTTAAAACTCTGCTATGAGAGAGTTAAGAATAGAATTTTGAGGTTACAAAATTTGTGTGAGAATTTTTGTATTCCTTTTTTCTTTTTTTGAGAATTTATAGTGAAATTTATCTCCTTTCTGTGGACGTAAGTACAATTAGCCGAATCACGTTAAAATTGGTGTCTATAGTTTACTTACTCTAATTTTTTGCACTCCAACAAGTGGCATCAGAGCAGTGTTGGCCAGATTTTTCAATTTTTACTCAATTGTAAATTTTCGAACTTGTTCGAAAATTGCATATGAGCCTATAATTGAATTCTCCATTCCAAGTTGAGAATTTTGGTGCAAAAATAATTGTATTTGGCATTCGGGGTAGACCACACACGCCAGTCAAAGAAGCTGGGCAAGGTCAACACTCGCCTGCACGCTTCACACACCATCTGAAGATTGAAGACAAGAAACTTTTACGTACGACCCAAGCGTCCACTCGAGGTTTGGATCTGACCAGGGTTTGACCCGAAAACCGACCCAATAACTTATATCAATGACTCAGTAACCCAGTCTAACCATTGACCCGTTAATCGGTCAAAACATTAACCGTTGACCAGGTCAGCACAAGACCCATGACCCGATCCGACCCAAACCCCGAATCCGACCCAACTCAGTCTGTGCCATGTCAGCAGATAGAATATTTTGTTGCCATCGAGAATATTTCGTCGCCATTAACACAATATTCTGTTTCCGTTGAGTAATATTCTTTTTTATTTTTTAGTGATTCTAGCTCTGATTTTGGCATACCAAGAGGTGTTTTCTAGGTTTTCGACAGTTCTGATCGTAATGGTGACCTTCATTTTTTGAGATTCTATTTCAAAAATATAATTTGGCACATTTGGGCACATATATTATAGAATCGATGGAGGATTATAATTCCAGTGCAATGATCAAATTAACTACCACCAACTATACATTATAGAAATCCCGGATGGAAGATCTTCTCAACTGTAAAGATCTATACAATCCCATTGAAGAAGATGGAATAAAGCCAGACAATGAATTATTGGTCAGATCAGACAATAGATCGACAATTGTATTTTTCACTACTTTGCATAGGAGACCAATGCATATATGCTTTAGAAGAAGCTTAAAAACATGTACCAAGTTAAAACTGCTCGAAATAAGGCATTATTGATGAGATGCCTTATTAATCAGAAGTTGAAGGATGATGCCTTTGTAGCTATTCACACAAGTGAATTTCAGAAATTGGTAAATGAACTCATAGCTGTGGACTTGTGACTTGGTGATAAAGATCAAGTCTTACTATGTTTCAGTTCCTTACCAAACAGTTGGAGACTTTAGTGATATCTCAGCAATTTGGCTCCAAATGGAACTCTTACCATGTCAATGGTTAAAAATGCCTTATTCAGTGAAGAGGCTAGAACAAAAGAGAATGAGGTGAACTAGTTAAATGTTTTTGTTACTGAAGAAAAGCAACATGAAAATGATAGAAGAAGGAATCCAGATAGAATTAGAGGAAGAGATCAGTCACAATCTCAAGCACAATCATAATCTCGTGCCAAGGGAAAAAAGAAGTGTTATTATTATGGTAAAGAAGGCCACATTCAAAAAAACTACTAGAAAATGAAATGCAATTATGGCCAATCAAACAAACAACCAGCCAAATAAGATAGTTCAGCCTTAATAACCATATCTGGAGATTGCGCATTGATTTTTGTTAATGAAGAATCTTGCATGCATACTACTAATTAGGATGTTGAATAGGTGGTAGATACGGTTGTTTCCTACCACGCCACTCCCCGCATTGATGTCTTCACAACATACATGACTGATAATTTTGGTATAGTTATAATAGGTAACTCTACCCTCTCTAATATTGGTACTGGCTATATTTATATAAAGACTGGAATTGGTTGTATTATGGTGCTAAAGGATGTTCAACATGTGCCTGACCTCCGGCTAAATCTCATATATGTGAATGTTCTTGACCAATATGGTTATGACAATATATTCAGCAAAGGTACTTGAAAGCTGACCAAGGGTGCCATGGTTGTCACTAGAGGGCATGTTTATGGTACATTATACAAGACCCACGTGAAAATATTGTAGTGATAGTCTCAATATTATCGAAGATGAGACATCACCAAATCTATGGCATAAGAGACTCGGTCACATGGGGGAGAAAAGATTGCTTACTCTAGCAAATAAGGTGCTTATCCGAATGAACATAGACATATCGCTCAACCCCTGTGATTATTACTTGTTTGGCAAGCAACACAAAGTCTCATTTACTCATTTGCAAAAAGAAGATCATAGTTTTTTAGCTTGGTACACTCTGATGTATGTAGTATGATTGAAGAAGAATCACTAAGCAGCAACAAATATTTCGTTACCTTTATTGACGATGCTTTAAGAAAAGTTTGGGT
>MKEJ01054427.1:0-12418 GCA_001753735.1 Embelia ribes
TATATACACAATATAACTTTAGAAATTTTTTTATTTTTATTTTTTGCATAATCAGTGAAATGTACAATATAATAGTAAAAATGGTTATGCCAATTTATTTTACAGTCATTTATGTCGGCTTCTGTCTCATTCAGTAATAACCAGAACCTTTTTATCTTTAATAAAAAATATTTGAAATAATTTTTTAATTTTTATTCTTATATGTTAGTGTATAATATTTTTGTTAAATATAACATTTACGTGCATAGCACAAGAATAGAAGTACCAAATGAAGGTACTTCGCGCATAAGCCATCTGTCAAATTCAAGTTACTTGATTACTGGTGAAAATGAGCCAACCTTTAATCCATCACAAAGGGGAACTTCAAATTTCCTAACTTATTTCTTTTTCCACTTCCCCCCTTCTCTTGGTGAGTATTAAGTTCCAATTATATAATTTATCCTCGTAAAAAGGTGCAACTGCTAGGCTGTCTAAATATTGTAAACAAAATAGACAATGTATATCATCCTGCAGATAGGTCCTGCTTCAGTTGCAAAAACTTAAGATCGAAGGCCTTTGTTTCGAGAGGTGCCACATATTACTTGATCATTTTGACATATTATCCTTAAAAGTGAAAACACCATTCTTGTTTATATAAATCGTCAACAAGAATTACCTGTCTCCTAATTGACCCTGACAGATTGAAGGTACCGGAGTTCTCATTATTCGTGGTCAATGACAGCATGACGGTGCTCGTTAAACAATAACGGACCAATCCTTCATCATCTGGACCAACCTAAGGATTAAAAATAAGAATGCACAGAATTCAAATGAGAAAAAGAAGTAGAGAATTAAGTTACTTAACTTGCTTTATTTATTTATTTGAATTTCTTTTTTTTGGTGGGTGGGTCTAGATTCTGCTAAATGAGATGTAGCTCTTTTATTATGTACCTCGATCACGTGTATAGCATCCCATGCACCCTCCTGTAGATAACCTCTCCTTCCATGCCCAGACTTCGAACCATCTTCAACCCCACATTTGTTAGAAGTTAGAATGTGCTATAGAAGTAAAACAGCTACGATCAATCAACTTAAGAGGAAACAATTAACCTTTCTTTATCAAAAAGCAAGCTACAAAACCGTCACTTCCATCTTCCCACACATAAACCGATGAAATGCCACCTTCATAGTACCTACCAGTTACGGGTTAATCAGTGTTTCAGAACGTAGTAAGATATGGAATGCACATACCGAACTTTTGTCGTATAACCTCCCTCAAGTAAAATCATTCACTGTATCATTAGACAAGAAAATTACATTTAAAATAAGAAGTGTCAAACAGACGAGATAATGATACCTCGAAACAAGGGAAACGTATGTAATAAGGTAGTTTCACCAATGGACGTAAGCAGAGGATACTAGTCTAATTAGCAAGAACCCACTACCTCAAGGAGTTCATTTTTTTATGCCTATCTTTCATAAGAATATGACCAAACGGGATATAAGAAACAACTAAAATACGAGATGAGTACAGAACCTCACTGTTCACGATAAATTGCAAAGACTTCATTTGCTTCAATTTCAAGTTTCCTCAACTTAGAAGAAGGGTAGGCTGCATCTTCCAGAGGTGGATGGTATTTATTCGACCAAGGAGACCTGTAAGGAACTTGGTTCAGTAGATAATAACAAAACAAATCCAATAAAGTGTAAATTTGACTAACAAAATAAATAATCATTTGCGAGAACATAACGGATGAATTGAAAAATATTGTAGTTTGGTAGTGGTATAAATAATCATTTGGTGAGAACATAACAGATGAATTGAAAAAATATTGTAGTTTGGTAGTGGTTGTATTGTATTTGCAATGGGGAGATGAAGTTGTACCCGAGAATTCTTTATTTACTTATCTTCCCGTAAACCATTGCATTTGGTACAAATTTAACATGCCATGAGATATCTTTTATGTCGCATGGATGTTGGAGCACTTACCTATAGGAGTCAGCATCTCTGTTGTATTCACACAAGATAAACTCTTTTCCACATTCAATATCACAAAGAACCTGTCATCCCAGTTTGAAGAAATTTCCCAATAAATATCATGAAACTAGAAACAAGAATCAAAAAGAAGATTTTTAATGATGCGGTTGAGCATGAAATAAGTCAGAAATTAGGGAAAATGTAGTGTGTTAGGAAAACCCTACACACACAAGCCTTTATTTATAACAATAAAAAATTATAATGAAGTCCGGAACTTAACAATAAATAACATAAACACAAGGAAACTAATAATACTAAACTAGTAAGTCCAACTATTCTAAACACTCCCCCTTAAGCTGGAGCATATAAATAAAAAATGCCTAGCTTGGAACACAAGGTTTGAAAGGAAGTCCGTAACAAAGGCTTAGTTAAAATATCTTCTTGTTGAGAATCCGATCACACAGGAGTACAAATATCCTTTCGAAGTATCAATTCACAGATGAAATGACAATCGACGTCAATATGCTTAGTCCGTTCATGGAATATTGGATTATTAGTTATAAAGATAGTTGCCTGATTATCACAAAACATACGCATCGGACCATAGACAGGCATACCAAAATCACGAAGAATAGATTGAATCTATAGCATTTCAGAACCAGTATGAGCCATAGAGTGATATTCAGCCTCAATACTAGGGCGAGCCACAACATGTTTTTTGCTGCGCCAAGTAACTAAATTAAAACCAACATAAGTGCAATATCCAGAAGTAGAACGCCTATCTGGGTGATCCCCAGACCAATCGACATCCCAGTATCAATAAAGACTAAAATGGACGATAGAGTAAACTACGCCTAGGAGCGCCTTTTAAATAACGCAAAATACAACAAACGTCTTCAAAGTGAGGGTAACATAGCGCATGCATGAACTTACTAACCACACCCAGAGCATAAATGATATCTGAGCGAGTGACAGTAAGATATATAAGCTTACCAACAAGACGACGATAACAACCAACATCGGGAAATAAAGCACCAATTTTTGTATCAACAGAAGAATCCATAGGTGTATTAGCCGGATGAGAACCTAAGAAATCGGTCGCAGATAAAAGATCTAAAAGATACTTCCTTTGTGGGAGAGACAACCCTTGAGGCTTGAGCAAATCGAGCATCCTCAATTCCAAGAAAATACTGAAGAGAACCCAAGTCCTTTGTACGAAACTTTTGCCCTAAATATTGTTTCAGGTCAACAATACCGTAGGCATTATTACCAGAAATGATAATATCATCTATGTATACAATGAGAACAATAATATCCAATGAAGTTTGACGAATAAACACCGAATGATCAGAACTAGATCGGCAAAAACCATAAGCACAGACTACTGTGCTGAGGTGATCAAACCATGCACGAGGAGATTGTTTCAACCAGTATATAGCACGACGAAGTCGACAAACAAGATGTTCACTCCCAGAAATAACATAACCAGGCGGTCGATCTATGTAGACTTCTTCCTTAAGCTTATCATGTAGAAAAGCATTTTGAATATCAAGTTGATACAAGGGCCAAGAACGACTCACTGCAACAGCAAGAAGTATCTGGATTGAATTAAGAAGAGCAACTGGAGAGAAGGTTTCCCGATAATCAATACCATATGTTTGAGTATATCCCTTGGCGACTAAGCGCGCTTTCAACCGCTTAACAGAACCATCAGGCTGATATTTAACTGTATAAACCCAACGACAACCAACTTTTTTTTCCCTGCTGGTAAGGCTATTAGTTCCCAGGTATGATTTTGATGGATTGCATTCATTTCCTCATCCATAGCATTCTTCCATCCAGACAAAGACAACGCCTCTCTATAAGAAGCTGGAACAGAAATAGAGGACAAAGCACAAATGATGGAATGCAAATGCGAGGAAGTACGATGATAAGAAACAAAGTTAGCAATTGGATGTTGGGTACAAGTATGCTTACCTTGTCGTAATACAATAGGCAAATCATCTGAACCAGATGGAGCGGATGGGACAATAGGAGCCTCAGACTGAGAAGATGTCGTAGCTGGGTCATGAGAAAGAACCTTACGGTGTCGAGATATCTGATATTCTTGTAAGGGTGGTGGAGAAGGTTTATCCTCTTGGACAATAGTTTCCCCCAAAATCGCAGGCACAACATAGGTCTCAGATTCCAATGACATAGGAAGCGGGACGGACTCCCCTTGACGACGAGAGGAACTAGAAGGCAAATTCGGATCAATTCTATATATAATATCGGAGTAAAGTTGGGTACCTATACTTCTAAAAAATGAGGTTGATTAAAAAAAAGGAACATCAGCACTCACAAAGTATCGACGAGGCTGAGGATGATAACAACAATAACCTTGTTGAGTACAAGAATAGCCAAAAAAGACGCACTTCCTAGAACATGGAGACAGTTTATCATGGCCTGGATCAAGAATATGAACAAAGGCAACACATCCAAAAATATGAGGTGCCACAGATAATGGATTAGCATTAAGATAAAGTATAGAATAAGAAGATCGATTACCCAAAACCACAGAAGGCATGCGGTTGATAAGGTAACAAGCGGTCAAAACAGCATCACCCCAAAAATGCTTAGGAACCTGCATAATAAACAATAAGGTTTGAGCAACATCGAGTAAATGTCGATGTTTGCGCTCAACAATGCCATTTTGTTGGGATGTGCCAGCACCACTAGTTTGATGAATAATTCTACGATCAGCACAAAAAATGTTCATAACTGACTGAACATACTCTAATGCATTATCAGAGCGAAGAATCTTAATGCTTTTATCAAACTGAGTACTGATTTCATTATAAAAATGAGACATAATGGATGGTAATTCGGATCGATTTTTCATTAAAAATAACCAAGTCATGTGAGAAAAATCATCAACACAAATTACAAAGTACTGATAACCTATATCAGTATGAACTAGTGCAAAGGGCTCAGTTTGCCTGCGAATACCACGACTCGGAAATGAACTACGATGATGTTTTCCAAGTTGACAAGCCTCACTCTAAAGTAGATATATGATTCAAACTAGGAATTACTGACTTTGGCCAAAGATGGATGGCCAAGACGAAAATGCCACTGAAGTGGAGAGACAGTAGCACTCAACGCTGATGAAGGTGAGGAAACAAAACCGATCGGCATCTTTCTCATAACCCAAGCCAATCGTCTTCTTCGTCTTAAGGTCGTGAAGCACACAAGATTTAGCGAAGAAAGTTAATGAACAGTTTAAATCCTTGGTTAATTGACTAACAGAAATAAAGTTGAATGGAAAATTAGATACATAAAGACTACGAAGCAGTGACAATGACTGGTGTGGATGTAGAACTCTTATGCCAACTACAGGTCAAGAAGAACCATCAGCTAAAATAATATGATGGTCAACTGAATTTGAATCGGAAGAGAGTGATAATTTACTGGACATATGAGAGCTAGCACCCAGATCTGTAAGCCAAGAAGTAGGTGAAGAGGCTACACATGCAACATTACCTGAGTTGACAAACATAGACGTGGAGACAGAAAGATGAGAGGACGGTAATGTCTGGATAAGTTTGTTGGAACTAGCCATAATATTAATAAAGAACAATAAAATCAATCCAATTGCCAAGCTAAGCAACAACGAGCACGAAAATAAGTCCAAATGAAAAATGAAATGTTCCAAAATAGCCTCAAGTAATCAAACAGTCCCAAATAGCAAAAAGAATCTCTGATTGATCAATAACTAGCCTTCACTTAATCAGATCAGACCATAAAATAAACGAAACAGTGTCGCAGAAGTCTTCAATTAACAAGATCAGATCAGAAAATGATCCAAATTGCCACATTAAGCTCCAATTAGACAGATTAGATCATAAATAGAGAACAAATTAATATTGAGATAATAAACTAAGCCAATCAATGATTTCTAACATCAATTTCCCACCAAAATAACTCAATTGTATTTCCAATCACACAAACAAGCTTATGCAAACCCTTAAAAATCAGAGATGAGCAACCAGTTGGAATCAGGAGTCTGATTCAGGCCACGATGCACCCTCATGCGCCGATCAGGGGCGCCATGGCTTGAGTGACTCGCTGGCGACAAGCTGAGCGCGTTGTCATGGCTGTCATGCCGGCAACGAGCTTTGGTCCTCTTCGTCGACTCTGTGAGGCAACTCCGATGGTGTAGTTGGATTGGTTGATCGACGGCGGTAGGTGGGTCCGGCTGTAATCGCAGGAGGTGGCTAGGGTTTCAGAGGTTTAATTTTTTTATTTTCTCCTGCTCTATTACCAAGTCAGAAATTAGGGAAAATGTAGTGTGTTAGGAAAACCCTACACGCACAAGCCTTTATTCATAACAATCAATAATTACAATGAAGTTCAGAGCTTTACAATAAATAACTTAAGCACAACAGGGGAACTAATAATGCTAAACTGGCAAGTCCAACTATTCTAACAGTTTTCAACACTTGTCATGTATGATATTATCAAACTTAGGATGTTCCTTTAGGTAGACGATTAAATGAATGTGTCACTTGGATGTTAAGAATTCACGCTTTGAATTTTGTGAACACTGCATAAGCTTTCTTGCTCATGTAGCTGTAGTTTGGAGTGTCAGGCCTATTTTGTTCAGTAAAAGTTAATTCATGGCTTATAACAAACAAAAAGCTGACAAATCTATTTGTTGATCAATGGATATGGTTCGATGTATGCTTGTCCACTGATATGTCTTACTGATGATGAACCTATTTTCTGTAATAACAGGAGAAAGACAAGCGAACATCAATATTGCCGATGGAAAGAAGAATGCAGTGATCCTTGAATCAGAAGCTGCAAGGATGGACCAGGTTAATAGAGCACACGGTGAGTTTTCTTGAGCTGTTTTCATCCATTTAAATTGCAGATTACCAATAGGAATCCTCACTTGTAAATCGAAATACAACAATGGTGATATTTACTATCGATAAGGAGAATGATGACATTCCACTTTTGCACTTCATTTAGTTTCTTTTTTTTCATTTGTGCTGTTTGCTTAATCTCCGTTAAGATACCGTGTTCAAGGACAATGTAAAAGAAAACTGAGAAACAAATCATTTAATAAATTAATATTACATGGTAAAACATATGTAGCTCTGTATGAAGTATATTTTGTAACTTGTAAGAGGTATTTGAATAATGCATTTGATTGGGAAAAAGTATTTCATTTGAGATGCACATGGTTACAATAAATTATTATAACTAAGAAGATGAAAGTTTACAGGAACAATATTCTTTTGTAAGATGAATAGCTGATTATTGCATGTAGTTTACCTTCTTATGCAAACTATGTTAGTTGTGTATCATGCCAGAGAGTATTTAAATTTTAAATAATCAAGTAGGGCTTGAAGTCTGGGTTCAATAATGAAACGATAATCTTCATTATTTACTAAAAAGTAAAGAAAAAGAATAATATTTATGATTGCATGTAGTATTTAGTTATATATATGGACAACCCAGTGCACAAAGCTCCAACATTGCAGGGTCTAGGAGGGTCTGGTGTACTCAACTTTACCCCTGTTTCCAGAGTGGTTATTTCCAATAGGACGAACTCCTGACTCACAAGTCGCAACGGAGGCGTGCATGACCTAACTTATAGAAATTCAAGTTAGGGATTTAAACTCTACCAATATCAATTTCAAGAGAGGCTTAACTTGGAGGAACTATGATAATCAAATGTCATGTAGACATCGTGCCATCTCCATAGCACGTAATATTTAGTTAATTTAGGAAATCTAAGATTAAGTTCCACTTAAAGTTAATTGCTTCTAGTAAGGGGTAATTTACAACCAACTAAAACGTAAGGGCATTTTTGTCATTTGAAAGTTTTCCATCCAATTATTTTAACTTTTGGTTGAAAGTAAACCCATTTTGATAAATAATTTCAAGCAGTGATCTATTTTGGTAAAAAAGTTATAGAAATAGACCCATTTTGGTAAATTTCATTCTTTTTGGAAGTTAAGTTCATGTTGGAAGGAACTAGTCCTTGCTGTTTTTTGAGTATTCATGCCCAATTCTGCTGGAAGCTGCTACTAGAATTATGTTACTCTTCCTTAATTCCCTTTCGACAATACTTAAGTCAGTTAATATTTGTTTAATCAGGAGAAGCTGAAGCAATTCTCCTTAGAGCGGAAGCAACTGCCAACGGAATTAGAAAGGTCTCAGATGCTGTCGTGGGACATGGAGGCATCGAGGTGGGGTTTATCAATTTCTCTTTTTTACATGTGCTACCATTTTATTTTTTTTTATTTTTTGTTTCAGTTTGGTGTGTTGCAAGAGCAAATTCATATGGAGAAACACCAAAATTGTCTACTGAAACGGTATCCAAAAAATATAAATAGGAGAAGCTTTCGCTCCGTTGGCAGTCCTGGGATTTCACCTTCACAAATACATCACCTTTAAAACTACAAGGAAGGAAATAGTGTGAAAGGCGATATTCTTGAAATAAAGATTGCATTTCTCAAATCTGAAAATTGCATCCTGTGCAAGTTCACAATTCCATTGTCCCTTCTCTATGCAGTCCAGGGATTTCACCCACCCGAACAGAGTGGAACCTCCACTGCCTTTGAAAGCACTTACAATTTTTTGTGGCTCACTATTTTCTCCTTGTTTCTGCTTAAAACTGTCGAGCAAAGTCAACTAATGAGTTTTTTGTTACTGCGATGAATTCTTTGGTTGAAGTCTATTGTGAAAGTCACTTCCCTTTAGCATATTGAATCCTAATAGGTCAGGTATTGGGGAAAATAAAGATTGGGAAGGTATTCTCTTTACTTCTAGCAGAAAGTGTACATCATTCTAAGAAATAACTAAAATATGAAAATGAAAGTGTGAAGTGTATGGTTGTTAATATGACCCTTTCTTTTCATTTCATGCTCGTACATTTTGAGGTTGATTAGAAAAAGAACTTTGTGAAATGGTATTGATATTGTTGCATTTTACATGCTTGCAAATGTAGTTTTCTTATTCTCGAGGATCTTCTTTATGGCATTTTGATGGAATTGCAATTAGATATTTTTCTTTTGGACCTAAATTCGTGTCAAGTATGTAATTTTGCGAGTCCACTCTTGGTTGCTTTGCACTTGGTAGCTTTTGTTGAAACTAGTCCATTAGTCTTCTTTAAATGCGCTTAGATAATTTTGCAAGTCTACTCTTGGTTGGCTTTGCACTTGGTAGCTTTTGTTAAAACTAGTCTATTAGTCTCCTTAAAATGCACTTAGATATGTCTTAGATATGAATACAGAACTAAGGAGTTTGTGAAACTTTGTGAACTTCTGAAATTCTTGATTTGTATTCATTTGCATGGGCTGGAACATTTACTTACGAAACCTTCTGCTTTATATGAAGTTGGAAGCTGAAAATGGTTTTGGGGCTTGCAGGCAGTGAGCCTTAAGATTGCTGAGGAATATATCCACGCCTTCGGCGAGATTGCTAAAACAGTAAGCAAAAGAAGTTGATAAAGATCTTAAGTATTTAATTGCTCCGATACAATAGTTGGATTAATTTTTTGAAACTCTGGTCCCCTAGTTTACTTTCTTTTTTTCCTTTTCTCTCAGACCAACACTATGCTTCTCCCCGCTGATGCTACAAATCCAGCTAGTATGATGGCTCAAGCTGTTGGCATATACAAGAGCATGATAAATTTTAATAACATGAATGCCATTGAGAATACTGATCGTGCCCAAGTCACAGAAAATGCTAAGGATGAGCAGTCTTCTGGTACAACGAAACATAGCACTAAATCAAAAACAATTACTGATGTGGAGGATTCGGGTAAGCCGGCTTTCTCTCTCCAGAGCCCAACAAAATAGTAATGGTACTCATTGAGTATTACTTATTCATGTCAAGCACGCCAAGGGTATTTGGGACTCACTTGTGCTAGTTTAATTGATTCATTCTCTTTTTCTGAGTCCATTTCTCATTGCTTTGGAATCGGTAAAAAAAAGTAAGAATTTTGTTTTGTTGAGATTGTTTAGAGCATGATTGATTCTTGTTAAACTTTCTTGACAATGAGTTATTTAGAGAATTTTGTACTATTGAATAAAGTCCCTTCATATTCGGTGTTTTGAAAATGTTAACAGGAAATTATTGAAAAAATTGGTGGCGTTTATGATGGAATACCTTGATGCTTGTTTCTTTTATTATAAGCCTAAAGGTGCTTTCGTTATGAATACATGTGGAACAAAAAGTCGGAACATGTATTTTCAATCTGTTTGCCTGAAGCTTGAACTGTGAACTGTGGCTTCATATGTTATTGCCTTTGCATTATATGTGGTTTTGATCTGCTCTCTCTTGGTCGTTTATTTTGAAAATTGAGGTACAAGTCTTCAATTTATAATTGTTATTTTGGATTTTTAAAACTATTAATTTAAAACTTTTGTTTTTAGATTTCAAGTTTTGTGATATTGCAATTTTCTGGACACTTGCCATATAATTGGTTTGAAGGAGAAATGAGGAGCGGGAAAGCAAAGTTATGGAAAATTGTGTTTCTTTAAGAAAGAAAGTAAAGCAAGATTGTATTATTTTTCCGGGGATTTAATTTTAGTTAGAGCTGATGTTGTTGCGAAATTGATTAAAAAAAATCAGCCTCATTAAAATTACCTTAACGGGAGATCCGTTTGATATCCAAAAGTTGCTCAAAAACATGACCGCCGAGACCCTGAAAGAACTTCTTGCTCAATGTTGTCTCTTTCCCACTCTTAATATATATTTACACATCTTTTGGTTCCGCAGCAGCATAGAGCATTTAAAAAGGAATATTAATTATTTGATCGATATCCCAATGCAAGAAGTCCAATAACTGTTGGATTTTATTATTCTCCAATCTCATGCCTTCCCTTGACAAAATTAGATCAAGTACAACTTAGCTAATTTCCCCCTTCTTTATCACTTTCGTACAAGAACAACATTTTGCTGCAGCTACGGGAATCTTTCTCAACCAATCAATTTGCCACCGGGGGCACTCATGTGGCTCTGACTTGGCACGTCTACGTGTGAGTAGTATCTCGAACTGGCTGTAGCCGGTTTTGGAGAAAAACATAAATCAAATTACCTCTCCTTGTCAGTCTCTTTGTCACACTGCTGCCTCTCGGTCTCCATCGCGTGCCTCTCTTGCTCCGTTGCGCTGAAACCTCTTTCTCTCTCTCTCTTTCTCTCTCCATCCTGATGCATAAACCCTCGTATTCACCGTCCATCTAATAAGTTGAAGATCTCCTCCAATGTCTAATCACACATATAAGTTGTGAGTGACCTAATATGATCAACCTAATCCATTTGTCAATCACTATTTCTGAATGTAATTCATAATCTGATTATGTGATTTGCCAACGGGGCTTTCTTTGTGAGATAGCTTGGACAATTTATTAGTGGGTATTTGAAAAGGTTCCCTTTTATCATCTAACGAATATTAAGGGATTTGTATGGAGTAGTGTAAATTAATTGATCATGTAAATGGTTGTGTAGTTTCAGGGAACTGATTTTAGAGGCATTATTATACATGTTCTTTTTGTAGTGTAGAATGATTTGACAAATGGCTTTTACATAGAGCAAATCTGGTATTTTGTTAGAATTTGAAACGAAGCCATTTTGTTTTGGTGATCTCGATTTACAGGGGTTGGATTTTTGTTAAATATAAAGAAAATATAGGATTCTTGGAAATCTAGGAATCACATACACTCTAAAATCGGTTGTCACACGCGGATCAGACTGTTTACGGACTCAAATCCTCCTTTTAACAATCCAAGATGTGTGTCGCACATTCTATTTGGCGTGTTCAAAATGCCAGTTAATTAGTTTAATTTTGAACACTTTAGGGATTCTCATTAAGTACAACTTTGACTCGCTAGTGACATACGGAGGATACAACCACGGTAAAGTTTCTAATTTTCTTAATTTTGGAGGTCAATTGTAAGGTATGGAGGTTATGTAATGTTATATAATACATAACTAAAAATCAAATACAATAACATTAAAAAACTTTGACCATCTAGTTTATGATGTCTATCATGTGATTGTTGTTAACTTAGGTACAAACTTATATGCATAAATGAAATAATTTTATATTTCTCATTTTCCATCTTGTATTGATTTAGATAGTGACGACCATCTGAACAAATTTATTCATTAACACATTATACAAAGTTATGTTTTTTTATTTTCTATCTTGTACCTGTTTTGTTAAATATTTTTACATCAAGTATTTGGCCATTAACCAAAGTATTGCTTGTTTTATCTTGTATCTATTTGTTAAATATAATTTTTATAGTTCGTTTTGAAAGCAATTTAATTTTAGTGATCATAAAATTATAATAAAAAATAAAAAAGACCGAATCTCTACCGTATCTGCATCTCACATTTCTCAAAAGTTGCCTAATCGATATCTGTATCCGTATTTGAATCTGTGTTTGTGCCTAAGTC
>MKEJ01054436.1:0-10317 GCA_001753735.1 Embelia ribes
AAAAAAAAAAGAAAAGAAAATGACTCTACCTTCCCATGAATGCAACTCAACACGTTTTCTGAATTTAACACTTTGAAATCTTCGATTTTAAATCAACAACACTTTTAAATTCTTCAACATTTGAGCTTCGTCCTCTAACACATTTTTCAATGCAGGTCATTTCAATGCTTTCAACACATTCAATATTTTCAATTGAAAATCTTATTTTCAAAGTCTCAACGCATAAAAATTTACTCTCATTTTCATCAAAACGACACCTTGCTCGAATAATGAAAATGCAACGTCAATAATGAGTGAATGCTACATAATTCATATACATTTATTATCAACGCCAACGCATACTCATTCAATACCATTTAGTTCTATAGCTAGTAATTTACAATTACTACTCATACAACTCTACGAAGCCAATACATCATCTACACATAGAGGTACACACATAAATTCACTCTTATATTATTATTCTGCAGTCTACTCGTACCTTTCACGACGCTTGAACCACTCCATGAGTAAATGATCAAATTTCCCTAATTCACCTTCTTCTTCAACCCTAGGTTTAATCTATCTATCGAACATAAATCAACTCGAGCCTATAATTAAAAGCAACCTACTAAACATGAAGATAAGAAAAATCAATTTTAATTTTACGTACCTACGAGGTACAAACAACGAGGTAAAAATAACTTGCAAGATGAGGCTCGTAATTACCTCAACATACTCTCTACACTTCGGTGATCACGAATCTATTCTTAGGCTTTGGATTGGGTCTCAGGAATTAGATGAGACGACCCTTTCTTCTTCTCCAATTTCGACCACCATCTCTATTTTTCTGATTTGGAGAAAATATAGATAGATAAATAGTGTAATTTCCATACTATCAGATGTCTGATATAAATCGGTCAGATCGATCCAACTGTTGTTGGATCGATCGGTTCTATTTGTTAGATTGATCCAACTTTACCTGGATTGATCAGATCCATTGGAAAAATTTGACCGGGACCAAAACTTCCAAAAACTTCCCAAATCACTTCTAGACACTAATAGAAGTGTTCTCCCATCTTCGGATTATTGTTAGAATATTCGAATCTCATTTTACGCAATTTTATGTGTCTTCCAACAAACTCCGACACAATTCCGCATTTATTCTTCTACACTTTGTATCATCCAACTTTTAAGTCTTCTAACTACTTAATGATACTCTTCTACTTCTCCACAATATACGACATGCTGTTCAAGTACTAACATGTACAAGCTAAGCCTCGCTACATTACTATGTCTCGTAACTATATTATACTACAAACGTTACCATAAATTGACACATCGTCTTACTTCTATACTTATATATGCACATGAAACCTCATACCATAGTACATATGCTAACAACACAACATGCAATGCATCAATACCAATGTCTCAAAATCAACACAACAACACCAATACCTCATAATCAACTCTTACGCTATATGACTAATGCAACATATCAACACTAAATAAATAATTATATTATTTATTTAATTTTGAAGTTTATAGTTGTGAAAATTAGAAAAATACCATATTGTACAATCTATTTATATACGTAATTAAACAATCTATTTTTAAGAAATTTAAAAAATAAAGATTTGATGCTACATAAGTGGTATTTTGGTAATTTGAAGTGCAATTTATGACCCTAAATCTAACTTTAACTTTTTTCCCGAATTTGTGGAGGTAAATTGCAATCAACATATAAACCTCACGGGGGAAATATAATTTCAGAAACCTCAAGGAGTAATCCGAAATTGACAGAAACCTTACGGGGGCAAAGTGTAATTTACCCTAAATAGAATTACTTTCAAATAAGCAATTACTTATGTATTATTATGCTGTCACGCTGAAGCAGCGTGCAAGACTTATGGATTATGTATTATCCAATTTGTTATTTAAAAAAATGATTAATTACCCAAAACAAGAGATTAATCTTCATTTGGTAATTTGCTTTTTTTGTTACATTTTTTTTTTTTTTTTTTTTTTTTTTTTTTTTTTTTTTTTTTTTTTTTTTTTTTTTTTTTTTTTGAGTTTTGGTTGATTTTTATTGCTATCAAGTTGGAGCAATAATATTGTGCTAATTAATTCATAATCTATCCACGCAGGTAAACAATTCAAGTCATTTTTTTTATTTTTTATTTTGGAAGAAATTTTCAATTCGGAACATAAATTTTAGAAGCAAGTTTCAACATTTTCTTATATAATCACATGCATCTTCAAGTTGTTTCCCAAGAGAATATTATATCTTTAAGCTCTGCAACTCCAATTTTATGTACCACTGCAAATTTATTCTCTACCAAAACTCTCAAAAGAAAAGAAAATTTTGTTCTGCACAAAAGTATGAAACTTATATATTTAATTATGTATTGAGAAACATCTTGTTCTATCAACCTCAAATATAACTACTCGTATAACTGAGGTTTTGTAATTATATATATATATAAATATATTATGTATACTTTTTCAATTTGTAAAGCTCACAGATCTAGTCCAATAATTTTGGGTTTCTATGAAGCAAGAGCAAGTACAAGAATAAATTTATAATTAGTTGCTAGCACTTGCACACTGCAACTGTTTGATTTTGTCAATTCTAATCATATCTCACATAATTAACCACCTATAATAATTAAGGGAATGACTGAGAATCTAATAACACAGGTTAAGGTTATCTAAAACTAAAATAGTCCTTACAACTAAATGCCCATAATAAGACAAATCCATTCTTTTTATGTGTACAACATCTTCACTTTCTATTTAAACCCTTATATATCACTCTTTTCCTACTCACATCAGCACAGTTTCAATTTGATCTCCCCACAACTTATTTCTCACTTCTGGTTCTCAAACAAGTGAGCAAAACATACCAGTTTTTTCAGAAAAACTTGGAAAAAAAATAATGTTTTCATAAGCTAGGCCTTATTTAAACACATCTTGAAGCAATTTTTTTTTTTTTTTTTGGAGCAAAGATACTAGCTTTTTCGGAAGCAACTTTCTTTTCCTTTCCTTGGTTAAAATCTTATTTTACATCTACACAAACTTAGTTTTATTAAAAAGGCGAAGGCGAGTGGGTGAGGGACTTTGTGGACCTCTCGAGTTGTTACCTTGTCAAATCCAATACCGGGGGAAATATGACGTACCATGTAGGTGGACGTGCTGCCGCAGCAGATCCTCGTGATTTCGAACCATTGACAATAAGAGGGCTGGTATATATTTGCGATCTCTTTAAATTTATATGCTCTATTATAGCAAAATTTTGGACCCCTGCATAAATTTTGTGAATCAAACAATTTTATTGTTCTGAACAATATTAATAGGGTATTGCTCCATTCTACTTTTGGTGGGGAAGAGAGGAGTCCATCGGAGCTCAGGTATGCAAACAATTGAATAGTCCCACTTCTCGGTATCGATCTAGTTTGGGAACTGTCTCTGCCTAATGGTGCTGATCATGACCACGAGTATTCAAATCAGATGGATAACAGCCGTGCAAGTGCATGAGCAAAGCTGGTTGCAAAGCGCGGATGGATAATCATGTTCATCGGTACACAATTATGCGTATAACTCGTTTTTGTGATGTATTTAAGTTTCTAGTAATCTTCAATTTTTATTCTTTAATTTGAGTTCTACAACCAAAGGCTGCCACGAGGACACCTTTTCCGATTGACAGAAGGAGCTGGCGATAGTACTAAAAAAGGAGGGCGTGAATGTAGCGGCCAAGTTCAAGAAAGGATTTCACAATATTGAGTTCTACAACACGAAAGAGCTTGAGAATTGTTCAAGCATTCGAAGAACTTCGTGCACCCAAACCAAGAACACCCAACAATTACTAACAATAGTAGGCTCTGAGTACATTATATCATCCCCATATCTCGCAATGCGGGAGCTTGATGCATTGAGTTGTCCATATATAATAGGCTCTGAATAATTTCTTATATAAAATGGTGTCCGATTATTTATAGCTGCACAAAATATGTTTGTTTGTTGTCTCCGTTTGAAGTTTCTATAGATCACGTATTGTCTAGATACAACACTAGAGTTCTCCAATCCAAATAAATTACATATGACAAATATAAATGTATCCTTATGATATGAGTCTCAATGACAAAATTATAAAGGGAAGAGTTTACCTCCCCAAAACAGATCCATCAGGTTTTCCGAAATTAAAAATCATAAATGACGAACTTTAGTAACAAAAACACAACTATAGGTACCCCTACCTAAATTGAATATAGTCCCTATATTCTCAAGTAAGGAGATAAACAACTAAACAAAAAGAAAAGAAAAGAAAATTAGTTTAATTCATGTGTTGTTTATCAAGCAGTTGGATAAATGATTAGAGCTTGAGATCTCTCTGTCTGTATAGTTTAAAGTATAAACCCAACTGTAGACTTCACAAGAAACCAAGTAAACATTCATCTGATTCTCAATCTTTATACGTTCATTCTCTCTTTCAAGGTCTATTTCTCGTACAAAAATTTCAGACATGTGCGTATTGTATGATATCAACAGTAGAAACGAAGGTATAGATAATCACAACTACTGGCCAATTATGATGATAGCAACTCTTAGAAGCAAAGAAGAAAACAATCCAAGCATCAAATAACAAGAAGTTAAAAACTTGGCGAAGATTATGGATAGGTAAATGAGATACCTCAAACTAGAGACTCATTCCCATAGTTTCGCAAGAGCTGCAACATCTAAGCAGTCTGCACAACACAGTTAAACATGCCATATAAGGCTTAATAAAATTTCACACAAAAATAGAAGCAAGCATTTGAAACTGGTAATTCATGAGTATGCACATCGGACACATAAAAACCAACGCTGCAAAACAAAGCCTGACGAGGTCTAATGCTCAACAAACAAAGCCTTATGAAATAGTACTCTGTTTGACTGCCAAAGCTTTACTGGTACGATGAATTTCGAATTTAAGCGGGTTCTCATAAAAAGTAAAAAATAAAATAAAAAATCATGTCCCAACCTATTAATTTCATAAGTTTATTTACAATATTTAACTTTATCCTATAGTTCTAAGTTTAGCTTATACTAGTTATTCTTGTATTAATTTCAAAACACAATGCCCAATCCAGTTATATACATCTCCCAGCAATGAAAAGTGCAATTCTATTTTATTTACAATCTAGCCAATGTTAGGAATTAAAACACCACCTCTGTTTTACAGAGGCATATGTTACTACAACGACAACTAGGATTTATTCCTAAAACACTGATAAACTCTCCGAACAGATTTTATCGTCCATAGATACCATCGAGTCATACATCCTTTCAGGTTACACAGTGGACATCTGTTTCGCTTTACCTTCTCATGGACTGGGGTGAAAACCGATTTCACATCTTCAAAAACCTCTTCAACAGGCTTTGCTGCATCAATCTGTAAGTCGAAGCAAAATTAGATGTTTTGCTTTATGGGCACAAAAATTTTCCATTTCAATGAAAAGAAGTAACAGTAATAAGATTATAAGATACATTCGTGAGTAGAACTTACCTTTCTAACTTTCCCCTTGGAGTCATAATACTTAATGACAGGGAGAGTTGATTCCATGTAAACATTAAACCGCTTCCGAATTGTTTCAATGTTATCATCATCTCTTCCCTATACACTCAAAGTAAACAAGAGGAAAAAAGAAAACCAAAATAAAAAGAAAGAGACTCGTAATTATACACACTTTTACAAGAAATAGAAACTGAGAAACCGTTTTGAGTACCTAATTTAAAAAAATAACAAAACTTTTTCAGTACCAGCCAGGGAAATTTGCCTAACCTGGTTCCGACCCAAAAGCCTCCTCTCCATCTCTTCTTCTGGGCAGTCGAAGAAAAGGACAAATTCGGGCTCAATTTGAGTCTGCAAACAAGAGCATCGAGATGGTGCAGTTTCTTAAAAGGCTATTCCAGCCTAATATTATGAATCTCATATCATATATGAAGCTAGAAAGATAATTTAAGTACAACAAAAATCAGAGACTTACCACTGTCTCAAAGGCTGCACGATTCTCCTCATTACGAGGGAAACCGTCAATTAAAAATTTGTCATTACCAATTTCCAGCATTGCTTTTTGGAGAAGCTTTATAGTTACCTCTGAAGGTACAATCTTCCCTTCCTTGATCATGTTCTGAATCATGGTCCTACATAACAATAGAGAACCAAGTGTCGGAATCAAGAATCAAAGAATAGCTTAAAAACAGGTTAAAAGTAAGCATCTCGTTTTGCCGATAAACTTGGTTGTAATTTTTAAGTAAACAAGTCAGCTTTTTTTCCTAATAAAAAAAAAATTTGATGCATCTAGCTAAAAGTTCCCAGCTTATTTAAGCCAGAATAATAAATAAGCTCAGTTTGAAAGCTTGGCAGAAGAAAAGTTGGAGCTTAAAAGTTGCAACCAAACAAGCCCCAAATTAGGTAAATGTGATGATTTTTCTCAACGTGCCAATATAGAGATCCAATTGGTCACAAATCCTAGATTAAGATGACTACTAACTATAAATTTGGTGAATCAATTTTTTTTCAAACCCCAAAAAACTGATTTTGATTCAACTGAAAGAAAAATAGGCTTCTCGCCTACAAGTCAGAAGAAAATATTGAAGCTAGCCATCTGGGTAAGCAGTCATGCCAACATGTTGGATACTCGTTAAGGGCTTTTTGCGCTAACATTATTCGTGGCCCAATTACTCTCTCTACCCGAAAATGAGAACTTAGCTTCTGTATATCTTGTCGCCAACGATAAACAGTCTCTAAGAATTACCTCCACACAGATATTGCTTAATCTAAGCTTCTGGAGTTGCTCCATTATCATCTTTTTATCTCCCTCAACTATAATTTTACTAAAGCCTAATTCTTTCCCCATAAACAAACCTTCCCTCACTGCCACTGCTTCAAGAACCTCCATTTTTGAACAAATGCTCAACAGGTTTGAGCTCCAATAGCCAAAACCACCTCATTTTCATCTCTAGCATTGATACCCGTTCCACCTTTGTTCATACTTTAATTAGTGATCGCATCAACATTAAGTTTAATAACTTTATTAGGGGGTTCATGCACTCTCGGATTATTCTCAAGGGTACTCTCCCGTATTTTTTTCAACTGAAGCGAGTCGACGTGCAGACTCTAAGAACTCTTGCAATGCACGCTGCACAATATGCTGAGAGGAAATCCTTCCAATTAAAGTCCCCTCATTTTGAGCCTTCCACAATTGCCAACAAATTGGCATAACCAAACTCATAACTTTAGATGAATTCTTGCTTTTCTCAGCTTCACTTTTCCACTAAATCAGCAAGGTCTTCGATGGTCTCAAAGCTTAATTACAATAGGATGTTACACGCATACAGGTTTATTCGATTAAACGGAAAAATTTAGGAAAGAATAATAGCAAGATGGCCTTAAAGAACAATATAAGTTGCTTAGCTTGTCTTCTACCACCACACTGAATCTCCACTAGCTTGACAAAATAAGTAAAAGAAACAAGCCAAATTAGTCAGTTTCAAGTACGTGGCCAAGGAACACCATTATAAGGGGCTCGTTTACATAAACATGGAACTCTCAAAATCTCATGTCGGTTACCATTTTCGCTTTCAACAAGATCAGGGTCACTGATAATGTTTGAAAAAACAGAGAAACATAATCAAATGGATCTAGAGAAAGAAGCTAGACAACATTGCATACTGTTTGTAAATAAAATAACTGAAGAAACTCACCCATTTTCAGACCCAGATTTTATTTCTGCTCGAAGAAGATCACCAGCACTCAAATGGGTGAACCCAAAGTGTTCTACAATATTTGCACACTGGGTGCCCTTTCCACTTCCCGGGCCACCTGTTCAACATGTTAAAGTTGTGACTTGTGAGAGAAAGAAGTAGCAACAGCTCTTTAAGTCCCATACACCCAAAAATCTTCAAGATAATGAACTAACAACAAAAGCACACACTAGCACTTCAAAGGGTTACAACAAAGAAAAGTGAGGGTTTTTGGAAATTAAGATTTTCCATAGCATACTAGCATGTTACACAAAATAACCTTTATTTTGTTCATTTTTTAATGAGTGCATGACAAGCCTCATCATGATTTCATCACCTGAAAGATGAAACCCACATTAAAACGACCAGGAATAGGGATTGAAGCACTCACCCAAGACAAAAACAACTTTAACTTGCTTATCATTGAGTGAGCTTCCGTTTACTTCCTGCAACCAGGCCATAATTCTTAAACAGCATATACCAAGGAATGGCATTTGTGAATGACCATGTGTATACGGTAGAAAATATTAGTCCTGATAAGAGGCATTTATGCCAAGGGGATTAAATGCATCAGTCTTTCTTGGCAGAATCCACAACGGCTAACAAACTTGCAACAACAGAATCTTTCTTTTCAATTGAATCCAACCACATTGTTAGGGGTAAGATGATGCATGCGCCAAAAAATATAGTGGTGAAAATAAACAAAGCTAGAAGGATAAAATGTGCCGAAATTTGCTACTTGGTCAAGTTTCACTCGAGCATACACATTGCAAAATGTTGTCGACTTGCATTGGTACAAAGTTAACCAAGCAATATTTCAGACAGTAATAAAGGGCGTGCCCAATGCCGAAGCTCCCACACTATAGGGTCTGGGGAAGGGAATATCTAGGCAGCCTTCCCCCTGCTTTGCAAGGTGGCTGATTCGAACCCGCGACCACCAGCGCACAATGGAGAAACTCCACCATTGCGCCAAGCCCGCCCTTCAATATTTCAAACAGTAATGTGAAAAAAAAAAAGGAAAGAAATGGAAGGGAGGTTTGGTACCTTGTTTGCAGAGTCAATGACAGTCCCCATGAGAGCCAACTAAAGCTAATTAAAATATTCTGTTAAAACAAAGAAAGATAAAACATTGAAACATACACTGCAAAGTTCTTAATGTTAGATTGAAAGAAAAAGGAAAAACTAGTGCTGTATCACAAATATTTAAGCAAATTGCAGTCAATACAACGAGATCCAAAAGAACAAAAGAGTTAAAGGCAGTTCTCACCAAAAAAAAAATGTAACTATAGAAACATTCTCAGAAAGTTAAAAGGGAATATAATTTGCTAATCAACTACATCAATTCCTACAAAGTCATATCATGATCTAAGTGACCTAATCCTTCATCGATAGGTAACGCTCTTGCTCCCAATCCTCGATCATGTTCCCGTTGTCGCTCCCGCCCCACAGATTTTTTGGCTTACAGGGGCGACACTCTCGCTCCCGCACTGTACTCTGGTGACTTGGTTCATGATCACATCAAAATGATTATTTTGAGTAATGATATATGTACAAAAATTGTACAAACACTTATATGATTAGAGCATTAACCACAGTATTTCTAAACCTATCATTTCTCCTCTTTAATATTTCAAACGAGAAATCTTGGAAAAGAAATGTGTCACTGTCACATCAACCTTCTATTTTTTCTGCATTTTTAGAAAATTTTCCAAAAATGCTACAACAAATTTCGCAATAGGAAATTCTACTATTCACAATCTCTATTAAAAAAAATATTGTTTTACAATAACTATAAAACCCTGGTTGAGATTCAGGAAAACATATCTTTGTATTTTATTATATAATATACAATTATTTTAATATTTTTTACAAATTTTAATTGGTGTTAGCAATTTCTAAAATATGTATTTCTAATAGGAGAAAAAGGTTTCTAGAAATTGAGATGTAGAATTTATTAAATGAGAAATGCCGGTGGGAATGATCTTAGATCCTTCGGTTGATCTTTCTCTTGTAAACAAAATCACTGGACGGGATCTAACCACAAAGATTTTGTATAATTTTATGTATATAATAGTCAGTACGTGAATTATTTTCAATCAAGTTTTAGCACAATTCTAGAGTCATTGTAGAGAAATAGGATTAGCATGAACCACGAATGATGAAAGTGCAGTAATGCCATAATAAAATATTAGCAGAAAACCTAACACTAAAAACACCCTGTTCCATGACCAAATCAAAATGATCTCTTCTCATGCCAGCCTTTACTGAGTAGTGATATTATAACCCAAAAATGTACAAATTTTGATGCAATAGCACAACAGTTTTAACAGGAATGTTTTGATTATGACGAAAGTCCAAATCTTTGAAACTCTAACAAAACACCATAAAGTTATTTGAAGATGATTCACGTACCAACAAAATACACAGTACAAATACCTACATGGAAAGATCATGTGTGTTAATTATATTTTCAAATAAATAATCAGCATACGGGTGTAAGAACATTCACACCCACCTTTCTATAGGGACCAAATCAAATACCTATGTGTT
>MKEJ01054443.1:0-10775 GCA_001753735.1 Embelia ribes
TATTTGTTTATTTTTTGGAAGTACAATTTTTGAGTTGTTAATTTTAATTAAAGCAAAATAATTTTTTAATTTAGTTATTCATTGATGGGGGTGGGGACTCGCGGGGAAACCCAACCCCCACTAGGGCGGGAATGGGGAAAGACAACCCCCCCCCCCCCCCGCAATGTTGCCATCCCTAGTGTAAATGCTCTTATTGGCATTTATTAATTATAATAATTAAAAAGCTAAGTCGATATAGTTTTTCTTAGAATCAAAATTAAGGGCTACATTATTATATCACATCAATAAGAGCATCTCCATCGGTAGTGAAAATGGGGCGCTTGCACCTAAGAATCTTTTGCACTAATGGAGACCAAAATTAATGAGATCGTTGTATGAAGAATTAAATGGTAGGATATTTGCACAAGTATAAAAAATTTCTGATATTTTTTTATTATTTTATTAAATGTTTTTCAAAGTTTTGAGGCAAAAACTTCTATTTTCTGAGTTTTTGACCGTTACTGAAATGGCTAGGGAAATATTTAGTTGTTGCAACTTTTTTTCCCCTTTAAAATATATATATGAAACCATTTTTTTATTTCTAGACTTAATATTTATTCTTTCTAACATTTCCATTCAACACCAAATTTATATTTTACATTTTCTAACATCCCCATCTTATTTGTGTACAAATTATAAAAAAAAATGGACCCAAATCATCCTTATTTCACAAATTAAATGCAACTTATGAGAAATACATAAAATTTTGAGAATAACCAAAATTCTCAAAGTTCACAAAATCCCGCAACCATTCACATTCTCGGTATTTTTCATTTTCACCAAATTATCCTAATACTCAAAAGTTTCCATTTTTCTCTCCTTTTAACTCACATACATATTTTAATACTCATTTTATTCTATTGAGAGTTTGTACAAGTGCTACCGAGAGTCTTACCACTCTCTTCAAACCCCTTAGTCAAATTAGTCTAGAATTTTTAATCAGTGTGAAATAGAAGATATTGAAAAGGAGGGATGAGAATCTGGTTGAATAAAGCAAAAATCAAAGGAAGGCTTGGAATAAAGATAAAGATAAATTACTTGAAAGTAGTAAGTTAAATGCAAGTAAAGATGTTATCATGGGAATCAACCAAAAATCATTTACTTTTTGGCCAAGGGTTATGGAGTACTATAACGAATTTTGAGGTCCAGGACCTCAAAGAACTGAAACTCAAAATAAGGCTCATTGGCAAAAAATTAGTGCATCGGTTGCCAAATTTGTTAGTTGCTACAATCAAGCCAAGCAATGAAAGAAGAGTGGGGAATCCTAAATAAATATAATATTTGCTTCACATGAAATTTATATGTATGGCATTTGTTAAAGAATGAATCTAAATGGAAAAATTATGCTTGACTATCGATCAATTTGGATACTGGTAGCTCAAAAAGAATGAAAATTAATGAATGTAGGGACTACTCGTCATTGTCCAACCCTGATATACCTACCAGCGGTAATATTGGGGATGACTATGCAGTTCGTCCTCCTAGTATCAAAGCAAATAAAGGGAAAGAAAAAGCTGAGACAACCAAACGGAAAGAAAAACATAAATTTGAAGAAATAGCAATGATGCGCTCAGTATTACAACTAAAAGAAAAAGAGATCGAAATGAAATGATAGATAAAAGAGAAAGATATCAAAATGAAATGAGAAATGATGGAAAAAGATATCGAAATGAAATGAAAGGCTAAAAGGAATAAAAAGTTTGATATGCTTATGCAACTAGCAAGCAACAATTCACTTACAACTGCACAAAAACGTATTTACGACAAATTAAGTCGCGAACTAGAGATAGATTAAGCTTGTATTTCATTTATTAAATTTATCTATGAATGATGTAATTTTTATTTTGCTTTAAGATTCATGTAATATTAGTTATGATTAATCAAATTTAATACAAAATCAGCTGGCATTATGTTACATATTCTACAAAATCACTTGGAGTAGACATTTTTCTAAAGGTATTGAATGGTGGCAAAATTATTTTCAATGTTGAACCTATAGTGTCATTGCCGTGGCAAAGTTGATTATCACACAATATGAATATAGACATTAAGATGTTCAACAATTATGTTGATCAAATTTATAGATTTTGAATCCACTTCCATGTATTTTTGGTAAAATGCTGGTTTTTATAAGATTTTTTGTCCACAAAATTGGTAATTTATTTATTGGTTTAATAAATCTCTATCATTTAGGTTCTATATGAAAATAAAATAATAAAATTGACAAATTTTATTAAAAGTAAGATAAAAAAAAATTGCTCACAAGTAAAAAGTTTACATTTGAAACTAACCCTGGAAAATAGCTGTTTAAAAAATAGCCATTAGAGTTTAGCCTTAAAAAAATAGCCGTTGGAGACTGGCTTAGAAATTAACTCTATTATATAACTGGCTTAGAAATTAACTCTATTATATATTGTGTAGTCCTAACATTCTCAAATCAAATCTCCACTTGACTCTCAACTTATATACTAGAAAATATCTTCTAATGATTCTTTCAGTGAAAATGAGCTAGATTCTTTCATTAATAAATGGATGGATGATTTTCTTATTAAACGATTCACAAAAAAATATCAAAATTGAAGAACTTACATAGATAGAGATAGTGAAAATGGCCATGAACGTATATGTAGATATTATTTTGTTGATAATCTTGTGTACTCCGATGATCAATTTCGAAGTAGATTTTGAATGAGAAAACATGGTTTTGTTCATATAGTGGAAGCCGTTACAAATCATTCTCCACACTTCCAACAAAGTATCGATGTTACCGGTAGACGTAGTCTTTCACCATTAGAGGAGTGCATTGCGGCTATCTGCATATTGGCCTATCGAGTATCGACCGATGCTGCCGATGATTACATGCGAATTGGCACACGCACTGCAATGAAATCACTAAATATGTTTATTCAAACTGTTATTTCAATGTTCGGGGAAGTGTACTTAAGAAGGACAAATGCAATTGACATACAACAACTACTTCATGTTGGAGAGATGCATGGTTTTCTAGGTACGATAGGTGATATTGATCGTATACGCTGGTAATGAAAAAATTGCCCAATAGTGTAGAAATGGCAATTTGCTCGAGGAGAACGCAGAAAAGCAACAATCAAACTCGAAGCTATTGCCTCATATGATCTTTGGATATAGCATGCATTCTTTGGTGTGCCTAGTAGGCGTAATGATATTAACACGTTGGATAGGTCTCCTGTATTTGATAATATTCAAGAAGGTTGAGCTCCTCCAGCTACATACATAGTAAATGGTTACCAATTTTAGGATACTATCTCACCGAAGTTATATATCTACCTTGGACTACATTTATCCAATCAATTCGTTTTCCACAAGGTAATAAGGCACAATTATTCGCAAAACATCAAGAGGTAGCTAGAAAGGACGTTGAACATGCACTTAGCGTGCTTCAAGCACGATTTGCAATGATTCGAGCCCTATTACGTGCGTGGAGTATAAAAACTATTTGAGAAATTATGAGAGCTTGTATCATCATACATAATATGATTATCGAGGATGAGTGAGATTCGTACTCTCGCTATTATGAAATTTCACAATTTGATCAACCTGAAAATGAATATGATATTGACATGGGAATACTCTACCGAGTATATTGAAGAGTATGAAACTTATATGCAAAACAGATTCCAACTTCATAATAGACAATCAAATCAACAATTGCGATCAGATTTAGTTGAGAATGTTTTGCAGCATTTTGGATCGGCAATAACTGAAATTGCAATGTCTATTTTATTTTATTTTTTCGTATTCGAGTATGAATGTATTTTGTTGTTAAAAAATTTTGAAATCTTTACTTAGAATATGATTTTTTTATAATATTTTTAATGTGGGTGAATGTCTTTTATTATTAGTAGTAGTAAGAAAAACAATTATATTATTTTTTATTTTTAATAATTATAATTGTGGGATTATACATTTTATTTTTATTATTATTGATAAATATAAAAGTAAAATAAATAATAATAATAGTAGATAAAATGGAAAAATGAAATGATTAAAAATTAAAGAGAGAATATGATTGGAATGGAGGAAAAAAATGATAGCGATATTTATGATGTGACATTAATATGACATATAAGAAATTGTATAGAAATCATAGAAACCAGATCTCACACTAATCATTCTTCTAACTTAAGCATACCATTAACGTAATTCTCAAAACAACCGGTTATTAAGGAGACAAAATCATGATTATAGAATAATGGAAAAAAGCAATCTAAAACTGAATTTTCTACTTTAGTGAAAGACCCTTGTCCTCCCTTTCTCTTAATTAACTACTAACCATACCATTAAAAAAGAATTTTTATAATACTAACCACAGGCTACGTAAAACCTGAGCACACTGTTTGCTTTGTCGGCGGTTTAATCAATCGTTAAGTGGGATTTAGCTTAAGACTCTTTACAGCTACAGCTTCAGCTACAGCACAGAGAGAGAGAGAGGGAGAGAGAGAGAGAGGCTCAAATGAAGCTGAATTGGAAGAACAATCACTTGGTTTTGAAATTTGGGTTTTTGATTTTATTATTGGGTCTTATATTCAGATTTATTTTCTTTAGATCAACTGGGTATTTGAATATTGATGAAATCCCCTTTATGGATAAGGCAATGAGCCCAGAAAAGGAAGTTCCTGAGGATTTATTGATGAAAGACAAAGATCAAGAAGTTTCTATAAAAGGTAACCATTTTTATTATTATCTTGAGTGTGTATTATTGTTTTTACTTTTTACTTAATATAGTGTGTAGTTCATGTACTCCCATTTGCTTGTTCGTTAGGAAATATTAATTAATGAGCTATGGAGAGTGCATATGAATTCAATATGTAGAGAGTTCTTCAAAAAAATCATAGGGTATTCACACCTGTGCCTCTCAATCCTATCCTATTTAGAGATTAAATTTAAGGTATCACTCCACCGGTGTATCTAATCCTATTCATTCTCCTAAAAGATTGGGAGTTTGATAAAGTGATCTCCTTGATCTAGGGGGACCACTGTCATACCCAGTTCTATTTTTAAGTTTAGGGGAACTGGTGAATGCATTCTCCATACTTGAGCATCTATTTTAGAATTTGGGGTAATAGAGATTAAATTTAAGGGGTTTGATTTAGTTAAACCTGTGGGAGTGCCCTTTAGAAGACCATAATATTAGCTGTATATCTCTCTGATACATATTGAACTGACTCAAAATTAAAAGTTCTTAAGTGCATGTTTAGAGTAACAACTTTCGATACTAAAATGCATAAATCCGAGATTTTTTTCTTTTAAAGATTATAATTTTGATCAGGCTGTCTGTGCATCCTTGCTTCCTGTAATTCTCCAGTTCCATTGTCTGTAGTAAATGTTCACTGTGCTACCCACCATTTCGGTGGTCAGTCTGAAGGTTGCCGTGCCATTGCTCGTGGATGCCTTATGCTGACTTGGTGATCATAGTTGGTGGTGGTTGAGCATGGTCTTTTAGCATGGCCCTTTATTTTCGTGTTTGTTCTAGTAACGTGTGCAGTAAGCGCATATTCAAAATTTGAAAATTTCTGTCGAAAAAGAACATATTTTGTTAGTTAAATGGGTTGTATATCAAAAGCCATGCATTAATGTGCTAGCCTCTTAATGCATACTTTAACATGTACATTAGTATCTGCTTTAGCTTCAGCCATTGTTGACTTTTCCTGGGTGCTTGTTTATTTAGCTTGGAAATTATGGTTACACGATTTGAATCACTGTGAGTATATATCTAGTCCCATGTCGTATAATTCGATTTTGTTATTTTACTGAGAGTGTTTCTGTTTTCTTGAAGACATGAATAGAGAAAAATGCAATCTTTTTACCGGGGATTGGGTCCAGAATCCGTCTGATCCCATTTACTCTAACGATAGTTGCCACCTAATCGAAAGTCATCAGAATTGCTTGACGAATGGGCGACCCGATAGAGGTTATCTCTATTGGAGGTGGAGTCCTAAAGATTGTGAGCTCCCTCGATTCGATTCTGCTAAATTTTTGAAAACGATGAGGAATATGAAGTGGGGATTCATCGGCGATTCAATATCTCGAAACCATGTCCAGTCCTTGCTATGCATGCTCTCCAAGGTAAAATAACTTCTATCATGTTTGAACATGATCCTTGATTAGGTGTAGATTTGATACAACAAATGCTTAAGAGAACCAAAGATCGGAATGGAGCTGTTTGTATCCTCGTTAAAATTGCGCCCATGAAAATTTAAAACTCTAGGGACAGCATTTCATTCCCTTTATCAACTTGGGTTAACTTTTTCACCCTTCTATTTTTCTCCTGGAATCAGAATGTCAATATAAGAAAGTCAATCTTTGTTGATCCCTCTGCGACATTTCGACATTTGTAAAGAAATCAAGAATTATGGTTTACCTTTATCTAGCTTCCATCCCTTGTGAAACTTCCCTTAGTGAGAGCAGTGGCTGACTGCAGTGCTTTGCTTTTGGGAAGTTAGAATATCTGGCAACATATTGCAGATGCAGGATTCACAGGAAGGGAGAAAATTGTTACAATCCATGTTTTGAATGATGGTTATAGAATATGCGTGTATGTTTCTGATTTCTTTTTTTCAAAGGGGAATGGTGAACCAAATGTTTTGAAAAGTACCTTAAACAGTATAAACTAAACTGGTGCACCACTCTAAGTGAGTGAGAAGCTTTTGAACAAGTATTTAGTCAGTACACGTTGCTAGTCAGAACTATTTTTTTTTCTGGTGCACTTATTTCCTCTTATAATGAATTTCTCAACTTTAAGGCTAAATATAAATTTAGTTTACATTTCTCAGTCTTTATATAGGAGTCTAATAGTGTAGGTGAGTTGAGAATAGTCATTTGGTTATAGTTAATAATTAACAGTTGGGTTGCGTAATTTGGCTTCTTATAGCTCAAGAATTGTCGATATTATATGATTTTCATTGAAAGAAACCCAAAATACGACTGCAAATATTGAAACAGAAAACGGAAATGGAGAAAAGGAAGGGAAATGATGGTTCTTGCCAAGGGAAGAGCAGTTTTACAGAATTAACCTCATGTTGATTTTTACCAAAGGCAGACTTGAAGGAAATTTATATCGTAATTTCTGCATGTGTTTCGTTACATGATGAGCTTGATGATGTCAAAGCTATGAAATCTTCAAACTGGGATGTTAAAGTGTTTCATTTGTTAAATGTGTTTGATATTGTCAGCAGTGTACATGATAAATAAATTCATCTGACCGTATTTAAGATTTTGTCATCAAGGTGGAACCTGCTGTTGAAGTATACCACGATGCGGAGTACCGATCCAAGAGATGGCACTTCCGTTTGCACAACTTCACTATTTCAGTTATTTGGTCCCCTTTCCTCGCAAAAGCGGCCATTTTCGAAAACAATGATGGTGTTTCCACTTCTGAGATTGAGCTACATCTGGACAAACTCGACAAAATATGGACCGATCAGTTCAAAGACTTGGACTACATGATATTTTCTACTGGCGAGTGGTATAGCAAAACTGCAATCTATTACGAGAATGACACGGTATTAGGTTGCCATTATTGTCCTAAGAGGAACCTAACTGAGCTTGGTTTCAGTTTTGCCTACCGAAAAGTACTCAAAAATGTTTTCGATTTCATTACCTCGTCTGACCATAGAGGTATGATCTTTTACAGGACCACAGCACCCGATCATTTTGAAAATGGGGAGTGGTTTAGTGGTGGGAATTGTAAAAGGACGATGCCGGTGAAAAGAGGGGAGTTTGAGTTAAATGTGATGACCAAAATGTTACGAGAAGTTGAATTGGATGAGTTTGAGAAGGCAATTAATGGTTCACAAAACGGAGTCAATCTCAAACTTCTTGATCTGATGGAGCTCTCGTTACTGAGACCAGATGGGCATCCGGGTCCTTATCGACATTTTCACCCTTTTGCTACAGATAAAAATGCAAAAGTTATTAACGATTGTTTGCATTGGTGTTTGCCTGGGCCGATAGACTCATGGAACGATGTGATTATGGAGATGGTATCAAGTGGCTAAAGTTTGATATTTTCATTTCAAAATGAATGGAGATGTAAATGGTGTATAAAATGATGAGTATACCATGTGAATGATTTCGGTCTCATTATTTGTGTTCAAAGATATGTAAGTATTCGGAAAAAATTGAAGTAGATGTAAACTTAAGTCTTGATATAGTTCTCTCAGGGGAGTTTGAGAACCTTATTCTAATGTTGACATTTTATTGAGCGAGAATTTCAGTTTCAAGAAGGGTTCAGTGAGTCGAGTTATCCGCGAGTAGTTTGAGCTTGACTCGAGAATTACCGGTCCTAGGTTGGATCACAAATGAAATGAGTAGAGTTCGACCTTATTGATATACTAGACTCGAGTTTCGGGTGGAATTCAAGTAGCAGGCTTCTGAACTGGTACTCGCATAGTTCGAATTGAAAGCATTTATTAATTTAGAAAATAAAGAAATTTCCTTCCGGAGGGATTCAAGGTGTCAAATTTGATACAAGATTGTATATATAGGAATAGTAATCATTTTTAAAAATATAGTAATTTTGTGTCAAAATATTGTAACTTTCTTTCTACAATATGGTAACGATATTGTATTCAATTCTTTTTTTAGAAAATTAACATATTATATGATATCACTTCTTATAAAAAATTATAATATGCTGAATGTAATATTTATTTCAATTGAAAGTATTAAAGTTAATATGGTTACTATATTGTGTAAAGGGAGTTGTAATATTTTCACACAAAGTTATTATATTTTTTAAAATTGGTTATTTTTCTTGTAGTTATAGGTCCTGTATAGAAAATGGAATCGGGGTTCAAACCCAAACATTATGAGAAATTTATCAAAATGGTTCGGTTTTTAAAACTATTTACCTAAATCGATCTTTATAACCTTTTATGGATGATGCTAGCATTTATCTTTTTTAAATGATAAAATTACCCTCCTGCGCAAAATCAAATATCTCTCCATGTTCTCTATATCTATTATTGACGTCAATTCTGGATATGTATAACAATCATTATATATGTATTTAATCAACAATGAGTTCCAAATCCAAACATAACAAAAAGAGAAAAAAATTCCACTTTGAGTTGAGCGATAATGTATGGGGAAATTTAATAAAATATGAGATGGTAAAAAGAAAATTATTCGATAGGGATGGATTTAATATGATACTTTTCTTAAATGTAAGTTCTTAAAATTTGGCATAGAGTATGTTTTATTTCGTAAAAATTCTAAAAGATATATTATTTTCTAATCTAAAATTATTTTTTAGGAAGTCTGAAACAAAAAGAAATAGCTAAATAACGTCAGGTATATCTATTTTGTTAGTCCAAATAGCAAATCAAGTCGGAGTGAATTGATTTTCTAATAAAAATACTACTTAAAAATAATTTTTCATCAAGTTTATCTTTTGAAAAACTTATACAATATATTATAGCAATAATAAAATGTAAAAATTGAAAGAGTAAGGAAGAAGAATATGATATACAATTTTTATATTGGTTCGGCAAAATATCAATATGATCTGCTATGTCCAGTATCTAAGACTCCCATTTGGGTTCCCTTATAACTTTAATCACCAAAGTTACAAGATGATTACTTTTCATGAGCGCAACCGAATCATCTCACTGAATAGCTTACTGGTACTATCCAACTGTTTCACCCAATAGCTCGCGGATTCTATCCAACTATCTAGAAGTAGGCTTCCGGCGGGTACTACTAAAACTAGTTTATGAATCACTCATTTATAAGATCAATAGAAAACTTTACTATTGGGAGATTGAAGTAAAAACGGAGTTTTGAGATTAAAATCAACAACAAGAAGTCTCGAGAACGCTTTTAGGCGAAACAAAAATCAAATTGGAATTTGATGCACAAAACAATAGTTGTCGATCGATCTCTCGTGATCTATGTGATCGATCGGAGCTCTGATCAATTGCTTAGATTGATCGGCCAAATCTGATCCAAGGTGGTTTGTTATGTTAGACTTGAGATTTAATGAAAATTTATTTCCTATCTAAATTGGAAGACTCTTGTGATTGTGTAAATATTCCTAGGGCTTGTTTATATGTATGGGAGATAAGAGAGGCTCATAATGGGTTAACTTTGTGAGAGTTTTCTCCATGGGAGGCTTTGCCTCATGGTGGAGCGGTTGAGTTTATTTTTCTTCACATGGATGGGGAGTTGTTCTATGGTTGGTGAATGTGTTCTTTAGGGTTCTCGTGGTGATTAATGTGAGGTGCCTCTCTTATATACTTGATCCCCTGTTTTATAGAATATAGATGTGTAGTAGGGTTACTACAAGGAAAATTTATAGTGTTCATGAACTGTAAAAATCCTAGTGAGGTGGATATTGGTTCCAATGAAGACATTCTTGGATAAGGGAAATTCTCTTTGTCAAAATTCCTTGGTGCTAGGTGGTTTCCCACGTTTGGAAATTTTGGGGATTCTTCATACAACATCTGGAAATTATTTCATTATAATTGTAATAATTTATTATAATGAAATAATTGGAGGACGCAACCCTAAAGAGTGGGTGAACCTTATTAAAAAAATATCATGGTGTACTTTATTTTTTTAATACACATATGATTGTGGATTGCTTGTTTTCGTTTTGGCTATATACAACTACATATTCTTCCACAATATCGTATTGGGGGGGATTAATTGGTTGTGTAATATTCCGGAAATTTCGAATTAATTTTTCGCATTCA